>QLPF01000083.1:0-118063 GCA_003314045.1 Hygrophorus pudorinus
AGTGTATGTACGTGAACTTGAGTGTATACGTGTGAAAATAATAAATGTGACGTTCAAACGCCATAAAAATAAAAGGGTAAACAGAAATCGGACGCGATAGAAACCTTCCGTTTGTTTACTCCAACAAATGCATGTGGCTTTCTCCTCGCCGGGATTGAAGCGTATGTCCTTGTGCTTCGACACATTCAATCAATGGCTGATCTCCTTTCCCCCAAGACTATGGCTTGCTCCAAATTCCACTTCTCATCGGCGGCACCTTGAATTTATGCTGTTGCCCATCAATCCCTCGTATGTTTTGGTCTGCCGACGTCCAACTCGGATCTTGCGCGGAAAGGAGGTCCTTGTGCTACAATTGCAGGTACATGTAATGTGTTTTTTTCATACCGCAACTTGAATTTCATGTTATACATGTATCTTGTACGAGATCAAAGAAGCTGCGAAGAAAATACATGGACAGCAGACCGAGAAAATAAACATCCTCAAGTTGGACTATCACCATAGATGCGGTGAGGGTTGGATGCAGCCTGCCCGTGCTCGCTCAATGAGTGGGGGACGGACTCGGATGCCGGCTGATTCAATGTGACCATGACGGCGTCGTCTCGCATTCGCCAACCTTTGGCCAGATGGCGAGACTTAATGTGGGTGATGCCATGGTGTCCTAAATGATTAATGATTAATGATGCGCCGACCAACGCCGTGACTTCGCGCAGGACAGTTTACCGTGATATCCGTCTCCGAGTCAGTGGTATAAAAAAACTGTGTCGGATAGGCTACTTTTCACCCCCGTTGAGCATCCAACCCAGTCGGTGCTAGGCTCTAGTATTTGATTGGCCTGACGATACTATTGTAGACCTTTCGATTCTACTATTGGCATCATGTGGGTTCCCTCAATGGTCATCTCCGCCCTTGCGCTCCTTGTATCCGTAGCCTCTGCCAATCCCGAGCCTTATGCCGCAAGGTAAAGTCATCCTTTCACAAGTAGTGAAGCTCAGGCTATAACTTGAGTCGGTGGCTCGTCGTTTCGTCCCAGAGTGAGTCTCGTGGCTTCTCAATGCACCTGTGCCATACCCAGTTGCTGACCCCATCCGTTTTCAAAGAGAGAGCAAATCTGGCAATGCAAGCAACATATATATGATCACGTACAGGGCATAACCAAAAGCTTGCAATGGCGAGAACAATGTTGTGACCATGAATCCCTTCACAGGTTCTGCAAAGCAGATGGTATGTTGCTCCGTGCTGCTGCATGTTTCTGGCACATTGACTGTATGATCGTGCGAAAGTGGGCGCTTTTGGGCACGGACAGCAACAGTATAGCGCCTTTCCAAGACCAAAAGCTTCACGCTGCGGTGGTCTATCACGGTGTGCATGTGATTGCTGGCAACCCTGACAGTAACTTGTGGACCGTAGACACTCAGAATGGCCTGGAATACCTGTATGTTTACATTCACACCTTCACGCTTGTAAACAAGACGAACTAACCCAACTGTGTCTGTGTGCTTAGTGTCCAAAGCAGCTCTGACGAGGCTTCTGTGTGGGGAATTGCAGCTTCAGATCCCAATCCTTGGGTGAGCTACACAGTGTAACTTGCACATGTTTTTACTGACGATCTGGGCGTGTAGGTCACTATTCAGCACTACATCTACGGCAATAAACTTCAGCTGTGGAATTTTGAGCTTGCCGTGGTGTGAGCAACAACTTTGGGTGTTGGTATTCAAATATATGCGTCCAAGTTGTGTGGAAGGAGATCAGTGATCTCAACACTTGGGAGCTTACTAGTAGTAAAGTAAATAGTGTATTTTTGTTATACGGAAAACACTTGGTCACTGTGGGGAATACAAGCATTGTATATACTATCTATGGCTTGTACGTTGATTGGTTGGTCCACAAGGGGTTTGAAGCGAATCTGAATATGGCTGGACGAGACGTACCACAGGCATCGAGAACCGACATCCGAGTCATCGATGGTGTCGCACGCTCATGACGAACCGCCCGCCTCCCGGGTTGGGTTCATCGTGGTGAGCGGCCCAGGCGCTCGATGGGGGTCGCTGTCCGATGGATGAGATGGTCACTTTAAATAATGATTCGGCGAGTTTTTGGAGTAGTACGACATCATGATATCAACAGTAACGCTACAGTATCTAACCAAGGTTGAAATTTTGGTCCTCTTTTGTTTTGCGGACCTTATCGTGGTATATAACGCTAACGGTGTTGCCCTCGAATTTCACAACATTGACGTGCTCAAAGCGGGTATAATAGGACTTGAGAACAACGTTGCTGTAATTCAGCCTGATACGGGTTTCGCATCTGTCTTTTTGGTCCTGCGACATAACTTGGTCTGTGGGCAGCGTGAATTCTATCGTCGGCAGTGGCTGCGAAGAAGAAGCAGGGGGGTCGACCTAGGGATAAAAACGATCAGGTCGGCATGTCGTCGTGGGGCGTAGATGGAGCATACGCGACGGTACAATGTGTGCATCGGGGTAGGGATCTGGAAATGGGGTCAAAGGCGAGGGTGGAGTGCGAGATAGGATGGACACTCACTCGCACCGGGATGGCAGCAGCGAGAGCAACGACAGCGGAAAGGCGGAGAAAAAGGGGGAGGAAGCGCATTGTGGTATTTGTGCGAGGAAGGGGGTGTGTTTGCAAGGTGACCAGCACGATGGAGAGAAGATGAAAAGGTGCAGTATTTATACGCGCGGGTTCGCTCCTCCGCCTCTTCCTTCCGCTTCCTTCCGCAAGGACCGTTCCACGTCCACGAGTGTAATACAGTCGATATTCTCATAATGCATAGCCCTCGTTCCGGCCTTCCGGTATGCATTATCATGACCATATTTGTGACATTTCGTGACAAATGTGACAAACATGTGAAAATTTTGCCTCAGCCCGGTTACATGGGGCATTAGAGCTTATGCGCAGTGGTAATTACTACGAATGCTAAGTAAATATAGACAAAAGTTAAGGGCAAAAGCACTTGTATGGTGGCTGGTGGCTGGTGACCGGCGGCTGTGTACCACATCTGCCAGTGTGCGTTCCGCGCTGTTCACGATGAGCTCTGTGAAATGTGCCCTACTCACAGCTACTAATGTGTTCAGTGGTCCACCACCATCTATTCAACCGCCCATTGACAGGTCAGAACACACCATATTCATCATGAACTTCACCGCAGCCCTGCAATCTTCAAGTTTGGCAACATCTGCCATGCAAATCAACAATTGTCTCCATCCCCGTCCAGCGCAGGGATGACAGCAAATCACTGCAGAATGGCTTATATACTGTGTACACCGATGGCATAGCTCAGATCATTGGGGTAAGTGTTGACGGAAATACCTACGGATATGCCCACCTAGAATCACGTGCCACTTACATAAGCTACGAGTAGTACTGTTCCGAGTAGTTACTCTTGCTTCCCTAAGTGTAAACAGTAGTATCTCACACATATACTCAGTTAACACTAGTTGAGTCCGACATCAGATTCCTTCAAGTGTGGTAGAAACCGTGCTAGACATCGCGGCCGTCTGGAACAACAACATAACCAAATAAAGATCTAACTGAGATAAGTAAAATTTGCCAACGGACTGAGGGAAGAGAAAACATAGTAATTACCACTGTGCATAAGCCCTATTGCTGGCACCTAGCCTTGCAACATTTGTCAAACCCCAAACTGAACTTGGAGTTCAGTTCAGCCAAAATGCTGAACCAAACCTTGGGGTTTGGTTTGGCTTGGGTTTCAAACCTTGAACTCTTACTATATATAGTAATTGGTTCAGTTTTTAAGAGGTTTTGGCTGAACTGAACTCTCTTAAATGGTTTGGTTCAGCCACAGGCCAATGAACTTCGGGTTTGGTTCAGTTTCAAACTGAGTTCGGATCAGTTCCGAACTGAACTTTGGGAGCACTAACACAAACACCGGCACCACCACATGTAAACACCTCGCTGTCTTGCTCCAAACACGTGACAGCCATGTCATCTGTCCACGACCTGCCGTCTCGCATCAAACGTGAGATGGCCACATCGACCCTCGTTCCACCACACCACCACTATCCCGCCTCATCACCCACACCCACACCCACAGAATTTATATGAAAAGTGAAACCCTCTTTTTCTATCTTTTGAAAAGTAAACCCTCTTTTAAAAAGCTATAAAAGTGGTCCCTCCTTGGAGTTCTTGTGAAAAGGGAAAACCCTTTTTACAAGAGTTTTCACCTTTTAAATGCCAGGTCACTTTCCTGGAAAAGGTGAAAACTCTTTTATAGCTTTTCTTCTTTTCAGGCTTTTCCCTCTTTTAAAAGTGTTTCAACTGCTGAAAAAATGGCATGTTATTTTGCTGATGGAGTAGCTCAAACAAGTGCCTAGAAAATTTAGGCTCGCCCATGCCAGCCAGCCATTGAGTCCAATGCAAGCCCCGTCAAACCACAAGCCCTATAATCAGGCTCACATTGGAGTTTGCTTCACAAACTCAGATCACTTTGGACACGTTTTGGAAAGCCCCCCTCAATTCTACTACTTCTATCGCATTTTAGACACTTATATCAGATAGATATTTAAAAAGTGTCTCAAACTGAACCAAACTGAACTTTGGGAGCACTAGTTTGTGTGCGTGCATGATTGCATGCATTCGGTGGTGGTGGGTGCCATGTCAGGTGCATTGTCTCATGTTTGGGTATGAAAATTACCTATGTAATTATATTAATAAATATGTAGATTATAAAGTACTTACCTTGTGAGCCCGTGGTTACCGCTTTCTCAAGCGGTTGGTGGAGGTCTTGAGTCTGGTGGAGGAGTTTCGAATTGGTGGCTGAGGCTGAGTATGGGCGAAAATCACACACCTGTGGCTTGAACAAAATACAAAAGCTCGTCAACCCCTTCAAATTAAAACTATACAACAATAAGGTTCTATATAGTTACTGAACTTGCTTAATGTATACATATTTAAGTGATGAGTCCATATATGAGTGATGGGTCTGACCTCATGGGTACGGGTTTTTGACGGGTACAAATATCTGTACCTGTACCTGCACCCATAGAAATACCAACACATAACCCGCAGGTATACCCCTACCCGTGTCCTTCACTAGGTGGGCAGCGAGGCCATAGGGGTGGTGTGTCATGACATGACTTTTACCCCTATCTAGTTTCCTTTTTCGAACATTCTTTCATCCTATTTCGGACATTCACATGGCCTATAAACAATTGCCACATGGACATTCTTTAATTATATCTTCTTTGATCACAAGGCACAACAACAGTGTTCCACTCCGGACTTGGCCTGCCACATGGTTGCTCCACTGATCTATTTCCATCCACCACTGATCAGATTTTGTCCTAATCTCCATTTGGATTAATGAGCACAAGGCACACCATTCCTAAACATGCTTCCGGTTTCTGGACCCACAAACGATCAATCAGACTTCTATCGATCAATCACCAGATAAACTCGACAGCCGCCAATCATTGTTTCGGTCCATAGCCTTGCCCATAGCCTTGCCCATAGCTTTTCAATTGTAAGGCTATCCTGCTATCTTGGTTCACAAACATGCACCGACCTCATGCCCGATGATCACCTTTATATAGTATATATCTTTCTTCACATATCCTTTCTTTCTCGTGCTGTGCACATTATCACCTGACCATTGCCTGCAAGCACAGCGTGTCCGATTCACGTCCTAATGTAGTAGTACACAGCCACTGTAATATTTAGTGTATAAATGAGTAACAGACTCTCCAGTCTGTTATCTCAGGATTACCACTATGTCTATGGGGCCTCCTTCTTAGATGGCATTCTGGCGACCTCTCTCCTGTCCTTTCCCTCCTCTCCCTTACCTCTAACCCTCTTGCTTCACCCATAAGTCTTGTATCTATAGGAAGGCCAGTACTTAAGTGTATTCGGTGTCGCCCTGATATGGTGGGCGAAATGGCCGGATAGTGAGGTGTTGGGGTGGTGAGCAAGACAGGGTGGTGGGCGAGATGGCCAGGTAGCGAGGCAGTAGGGGTGGTGAGCGAGACAGTGTGGTGGGTGAAACAGCTGGGAAGTGAGGTTGTTGGGGTGGTGGGTGAAACAGCCAGGTAGCGAGGCATTGGGGTGGTAGGCGACTCGGAGATAGTGGGGTGGTGACTTGAGTGATGTGGCAGCTGGGTCACTGATACAGCCCTCTTGTGTTTGCATGCAAGAGGGTGCTGCAGCAAGGTAGATACCGTCACACATTTGGGTGTGAGAAGGTTGGTGGGCAATTGTCAGTATAAACTTGTATAGGGCTTCTTAAGGCCCTATAACAAGTGGAATTGATAAGATAACAACTTAAGACTCACGGTGCACTATTCACAGATCCAAATCAATGTCATTTGGGGTAATGAATGTATATGCTGTTTATGAGGTGGTTGTAGTTATGTATATAAAGATCGTGCAACGTGGACGGCGTAATATGGTATGTTTGTATGTGTGTACATTGTGGCGAGCATCCGTGGTAAATAAGGATAATAAAGATAAATAGAAAATTAAAGAAAGTAAACAAGGAATCATAGATTCCTTACACTCTTCCCCCCTTTAAGAGGAAGTATAGATGCTAAACTAGCATGGGCCCATGAGGGTGTCGGGATCAACGACGTGCTCCGGTGGTTCGGGTGTAAGCTTGATGCACCTCTGGCAGTTTCTCGTTGGCCAAGTCTATTGAATATTCAATTATAGATGATTATGTAATACTCATAGAGTATTTCGGTAGTCAGTATTTACATGCTTTCCTCATGTGTTTGCATGAGCTCTTCGGTGAGCTCTAGTCAAACCAACACACTTCATTGTTTATCGTGTGGTCTCAATAAGGCTTTACCTTTATTTCAACAGAGTCTTGGTCGCCTTCTTCGGCATATATTGTGTATGCATTGTCGAGTATTTCATCGATGGGTTTATTGCCTTGGAAGGCAGAGAGTGCATTCAGCTCTTCAGCTGATACAGCAGCACATATGTATTTTGCTGTCATAGGCTTGACACCGTGTTTAGGCTGTTTGCCATATTTTTTGATAGGCTCAGTGTGCTGTTTCTCAACATGAGCTGGAGGAGGTGCCAGCATAGAGGCCAGCGATACCGTGGAACTGGTAGCAGATGCTGTGGTGGCAGGATTAACAGTGGTGTGATCCACTGGCAATGGGGGTTGGCCGGCATCAGCACGTGAAAGGATGGCGCATTCTGCGTAACCACAGAACATGGTCTCGTAGATGGTAGAGTCTAGCCCACACTGGTAGTAGTGGGTGGCAATGACGGCTTCATCGAAGGGCTTGTCATTGGGGAAGTGACAAGCTTCCCAGAAGTTGGGAATGGTATTAGGGGCTACCAAGCCCAGGTATTGGCCATTGCCAAGTATTTCGAGAGCCTTAAGCTCAAATGCCCTGCGGGCAGAGCTAGTAGGTGCACCATCCCGAAGGAATTGCCATACTGCTAGGTCATCCGATCAGTATCGGTTTTTGTCATTGCAACAGATAGCCTTGGGCACATCGTTGCGATTTATGACCAGCTTGTCTACTGGGTATTGGGCTTGTTAGCCCGCAGGTGGTAGCACTTTGGCCTGTAATGCCAGTACTATTAGCACTCTTTGAGTGAGCGACCATTGATCAAACAGAAATTTGTATGCCTCTTCAGCAAGGGCCCTGAAGGAAGGGTGTGATGGGCCTATGGCCGGAGGTTCGGAGGAGGAACCTTTCTTCGTAGGGAAGAATTCTGGCCCTTTGATGTTTCTCCACAAGGAGTCGGGGTATAACAACGGGTGACCGCTGGCTCCTAAGGCTACAGGTATGCCATCTCGGAATAGCTGTGTAGGCATGGGGGGTCTGATGACCGAAGATGGTTTCACCTTGGCCTTGAATGAGGCAATTTTGCCGCTAGGCAATGACTTTATTTCCCTAATAGGGTCAGCCGGTTTGGAAGGAACAATGAACCTAGCAAGGTTTGCAGTTTGGGCATATGAGGGCCTTGCTGTAGGCTGCATGGGGATGGGCAGTGGCCTGGTCTAATGAACAAGCAATAGCATCCTCATATTGTAGAGACAATTCCTGATCAATTGTCATACCCTCATAGGGCTCATTGTCAATGCGAGGGTAAGTCGCCAACAGAATGGGGATATCGGACTGGGTGTAGTCCCTGGATTTACCCTTGGTCGGGGTAGGAGGCTTGAGCTTGATGTGAGCCTGCAGTGAGGGCTGTGTTTCGCTCTGAGCCTGTGAGGGCACTGTGTCGGCTTTGGCCAATAGCTGTTTTTCCAAACTGGCTATTTTACTTTGGAGCCTTCACTCCTCATCGTACAAGTCATCGACTTGGTTGTGCAATTGCACATTGTCTTTGTGCGCATCTGCGCGACCACAATTGTAGCCTTGTTCCCACACAGTTTGGTGGAGCTGCTTGTGCCAATAGGCACATTGCTTTTCATACAGGGCTTCAGTAGCCCTGTTATCGTGTTGTGCCACCAGGTGGGTGACATATTTGATACATGCATGACATCTTTTTGGGTGCACTAAAGCGTGCAGCGTGGGGTCCACCTCCATTGGAGGCAAGACACGAGCTGTTAGGCTCACTATAGTAGGAGTTTCTTTGCGTCTATGATGCAAAGAGTGGGAAGAATGTCCCGAGGGACTGGAGGTTTTGGCTGTGAGGCCTTTTTTCTTACTGTGTGAGCGGGATCGGGACTGTGAGCTCGACCCACGACTGGGTGATCAGCGAGGGCTTCGGTAAGACATGTGTATGGTAAGTTAAGAGGATTACAGCAGAGCTGTAATTGACTTTTTATACCTGTTGGCATCGGAGTCTGAATGCCACACTGCCTTATTTGGCATTCACTCAGTCGCGACTTGTCACACTCTCAGTGTGCTTATTCCGGGATAACTCCCATGGTGTAGATACTCTGTGGAGTTCGAGATAGCGGTCAAGAGCCAATAGCTCAGCCACTGCGACTAAGAGCTCCCAGGTGTAATCACCATAGGCCCATTTAATCTTGAAAGATAATTTGGGGGACCACTTATGGTCAACTATTTCATCTACGACCTATTTGTGTTCCAGGTCCGCTCCGAAGTCGTAAAATGCATTGGCTTCCCTCTTAGGGAATAAATCATCATGATTTGGTTGATGGGGCCTTAACAGGCTTACATGGAATTTCAGGTAGACATGTCATATATGGAGTTCATCCAGTAGCTCTATTGTATAGGTAGATTTTGTGGGGTTGCTGTCAAGCACTGTATATGGCCCAATAAACTTAGGCAATAACTTTCAGACTCTGCCTTTCGGCAAGTTTAAGTTCTTAGTTGAAAGGTAGGCTTTACTGCCTATAGGGATGATAGGATCGTCCCTTCTATGTGCATTAGCATGATAGGTTTGAGTTATGCAGCTAGCTATTATAGCATCATGAGCCGCCTCAAGGTTCTGTACCGCTTGTTCAGCAAATTGTTTAATGCTTTTGTAGGGTGTATCCAATATAGGATTATTAAGCATAGTCGGCATCTAGCCGCCATTCAACTCGAAGGGCGCAAAGCTCGATGAGCTATTCACCATAGAGTTGAATGCAAACTCTATGGATGGCAATTTGTCATTCCAATCAGTTTGGTTATCGTTTATGAAGGCACGGAGTGCCTGATTAATCAAACATATTGAATGTTCTGTAGCACCATCCGTTTGAGGATGAAATGCTGTAGACATTAACAGTTTTCCACCGGTAATACAGTCTAATTCCTTCCAAAACTTGGAAGTAAATTTAGGATCTTGGTCAGAGACTATTGATTCTGGTAATCCGTGTAAACAGATGATTTCTCTATAGTAGAGCTCAGCTACTTCCATAGTTTTCACCGTGATAACGGTAGCTATCAAGTGTAGCATGGAGGTCAATCAGCATATGTCAGACTACCATTATGTAGTCTTATCCGTTGCTTTCAGGGAGCGGTCCCATAAAATCAATGCTTACTGAGGCCCATGGCCGATTAGGTATCGGCAGACTATGTAACAGTCCCACTGGGCGCTGATTACTTGTCTTTATCATTTGGCATTTGCCGCATAATTTGCAAAATGCGATCATATTGCGTATAATTTTGGGCCACCAGAACCAATTTCTAAGGTATCTTAGTGTTTTATCATGGCCTATATGGCCTAATACACTGTGAGTGTCATCAATTATTATTTCGGGGATCCTCCTCTCCTTCTATAATGTGTCTGGAATGCACAATACTGTCTTGTTTTCATGACTGGTTGTGTGTAGCTTAAATTCAACATTAGAGAAATTAAGTGATTTAATGGCTCAATTAGGCCAATATTATAAAGAGGATAGTATCCTCAATAAAATAATCGCAGCTCCCACACAATACGGAAGCTATTGGCTTGACAGCCAAAAATTATACATCATCTTCGTTTACTCATTTGTATCACATGACTCACTGTGGGGAGAATCTCTCCCCGGTTTCACTTCTTGTTATTCCGACATTTATTGTATTGTATTGTACTACAAGTCTTATCTCATTTTCTATTTCTACCCGCACATTTGCGTCGTATTCCCTCAGTCGTTATCCACATATTGCGTGCGACTGAGCTCTCCCGTGTACTCTAGTACCCACGTGTGATATCTTGACTCACTTCTACAGGTTATGAGCCCCGAGCATAACTTAAATATCGAGCTTTAAAATCTTACTGATGTTGTCCGCACCATCAACTGTTACCGCCCTGACTGACTCCCTTCCCTCTGATGTCCTGAAACACTCTCACACTGGCCTTAACTGGGCCATCTTCGACTTACGCTTCATGGCCGCAATTCAGGCTAAGGGCAAGTGGGGTCACTTTGATGGGTCTGATCCCCACCCCACCACGTCTATGCTGCCCACGGCTAGCGAGACCGCCACCGAGGCCGTCTGGCTGAAAGACGAGGCCACCGCAAAGAACCTTCTTTTGAAAAAGATCCCTGACTCGACAGCAATGAAAATTCACCGCCAAGTTACTATGAAAGAGGCCTGGGAAGCTATTAATAAAGAGTTCACAGAGAAGAGTGTCTTTGCTCAGACGGAATTGCACACCACCTTTTTGGAATCCAAGTGTCTCGAGAAGGGGAATGTACGCCAATTTCTTGATGATCTTCGATCTAAAAGGGAAGAACTAGCGTCAGTAGGTGTCGACATTGATGAAAGAGATTACTGTTCCACGATTACATCATCCCTCCCCACATTCCTTTCCAACTTTGCATCTAGCCAACTAGCCGCTGCGGAACTCTTCACTGTCACGAAAACAATCGATCTGGAGTCGCTTATCTTGCTCATTTCTGAGGAGTACAAGCGGAAAAAGTCCCAACGCACTCATCATGCAAGCAGATTGAAGCCCAAGGATGTGTCTGATGAAGCATTAGCTGTTGACTTGGGCAAACATGGACACAGAAAGGGAAAGCACTCATCGGATAAAAAGAAGGTCTCTACATGCTGGAATTGTGGAGATGTAAGGAAGCTATGATTCCTTGTTACTTTCATTAATTTCCTTATCCCTTTGTTTATTATTTTATTATCATTATTTACCGCGGACACGTGTGCCACAATGTACACATGTACAAACAACTGTATAGTACGCTGTTCGCGTCGCACACTCAATAACTATAACTACTACCACACTCATATAACTGCATAACATTCATTATCCAAATATACTGATTTGGACCTGTGAATAGTGCATAGTGAGTATTCAGTTTTTATAAGATTCCATCAACTTGTACTAGGGCTTTAATTAGCCCTACACAAGTTTATAGGAGAGGATGGCCATATCAAGCCGAACTGTCCCAAACCGTTAAAAACTAAGGACAGCAAAACCGCCGACTCAAAATCAAAAGATTCAACAAACACAGTTACTAGCTCTGACCCCCAGTCCGATTGGGAGGAAGGAGGAGCCTTCAGCGTTGATGTGGGATCTACTGATAGCATACCGGACCTAATGTCTGTGTCTGACTCTAGTGCGAGTACGGCAGACCCTTCTGGTGGCAATAGAGACGGCATGGACCCTTTTTCAGACTATGGGGATGATGAGGTACCAGAGTTGGATGAGATCAATGGACCCGAGGTTGATTGGGAGCCTGTCGAACTTTTTGTCACTGGCTGTTTAGAAGCGCAGGACATGGCGGCTAATGTTAGCAACCCACAGCATATTCCAGAGGCTAAAACTGACCTTATCAACTCCGGTTGCACCCGCCACATTTTCCCTTACTGTGAAGACTTCACCTCTTTTAAGGACATCCCACCGAGGTCTTTTTGTGCTGCGAATAAACAGCAATTTAGCACTATAGGCACCAGGGAATTAACCATTGACCTCCCTGATGGCACTGGTAATAGCAAACTTGAACTTACCAAGGTCCTATATCCCCCTGAAGTTGGGTACACCCTCGTTTCTGTTGGGCAACTCGACGACCTAGGTTTTGTCACCACCTTCGGCGATGGAAAGTGCGTCATCCGTTCGCCAGATGGCCATGTTATTGGGGAAGTCCCAAAATCCAATACTGGACTATACCGTGTCAAGCGTGGGCATGACACTGCCAACGCCGTGGAGTCCATCACTCTTGACCAACTCCACCGCCGCATGGGGCATGTGTCCCCTGAAATCGCTTGTCAGTTTGTGTCCAAAGGTTTTGTGACAGGAGTAAAGCTCGACAATTCGTCTGAGCAGCCCACCTTCTGTGAATCTTGTGTCTAGGCTAAGGCAACACGCAAGCCTGTTTCAAAAACCCGGCATGGTGAACACACCACTGTTGTTGGTGGCGAGGTGCACAGCGACCTGTGGGGCCCGGCCCCTGTTGCAACTCTGCACAGAAGAAGATATTATGTCAGTTTCATAGATGATAAGACACGTTATGTGCTTATCTACTTCCTCTGCCAAAAGGACCACACTTTCTCTGCATACAAGGAATTTGAAGCTCACCTTCGCACCCAGCACAATCAGGCTGTAAAATCCTGCATTCAGATTGCAGGGGGGAGTACCTTGGCAAGGAATTTACAGTCCATCTCAAAGCTGCTGGCACCAAACAGAAACTCACTGTACATGATACACCCAGCCATAACAGTGTTGCTGAATGATTCAATCGAACCATTGTCGAAAAAGTTCGAGCCATGCTCCACGCAAGTGGTCTCCCTTGTTCCCTGTGGGCAGAATCAGCTCGCCGCGCTGTTTGGCTGTGCAACCGCACACTCACTCGTGCAGTCGAAGGCATGATGCCATTCAAGGCCCTAAATGGCAAGAAACTGGACCTGAGTGCTGTGTGTGAGTGGGGTGATAAGTGTTGGGTTTGCCTTGAAAAGGGCGACAAGTTATCTGGTCGTGTTTGGGAAGGACGATGGGTGAGGATTGATGAGGGAGTGCCGGTTGTCATGTTTACTGGCCAGACAGCAAATCTATTATGGTCGAGCGAAATGTCTATCATGACAATACCTCTGTGTCAGTCACTCGTCTTGAGAATGTAGACTTCGAGTTCATCTCGACTGACTCCCACTCATCTGTCCAGCCCACTCCCACCCTGCCTCCTGTATTTATTCCGTCCCCTACACCAGTCCAACCTCCCGAGCCCACGATGAAATGCACATGCAAACCCTCTCAGCGCATCTTTGACATTATTGAGGGGCATGCCGTAGCATCCGCCAAGCCTGCTGACCCAATCTTACCCATCGGGACCCAAATCCCGTCTATTCCCGAGGAACCTTCGGAGTTCGAGGCCATAGGAGAATCCAACTGGATTATGGTTCTTGAAGATGCCGACTTCCTGGAGGAATACATGTTAGTAGCTGAGGTTAGTGAGAAGGAAGCACTGGAGCCACAAAGCCTCGCAGAGGCAAGGTGGTGCCCAGATTGGATGTTGTGGGAGAAGAGAATTCAGGAAGAGCTGGAGACGTTGAGGTTAATAGGTACTTGGGAGCTGGTGGATCATCCGGGAGGAGATAAAAATGTTGTAGGTTCTAAATGGGTCTTCTGTGCTAAGAAGGATGCTGCTGGCAATATTGTTAGGCACAAGGCGTGTCTCGTCGTGCAGGGTTTTTCACAGGTCCCGGGCATTGATTATTTCGACACCTATGCACCTGTTGCCCGCCTGGCATCTATATGCACAATCCTATCCATGGCCACTGTCCTGGACATGGAGCTGCATCAGATAGACATTAAGGGCACCTATCTCAACAGAGAACTCACCCTGAATGAAGTGATCTACATGCATCAGCTACCCGGATACCCTGCACCTAATTCGTCTGGCAAAGTCTGCCGGCTTCGCAAAACCCTTTATGGATTGAAGCAGAGTGGCCAGAGATGCTACCAAAAGCTTGTGCAAATCCTTGTTGGAAAGCTCGGCTTCAAACAGTGTGAGGTGGATCAGGCAGTGTTCTATAAAAACAACGGTATGAAACTTACCGTCATCGCTGTCCACATTGACGACTGCACCATTGCCTCCACTACAATTTCCTTGATCGAGCAGACCAAGACCGAGATCTGTAAGCATGTTGAGATCAGTGATCTCGGCGAGCTACACTGGCTGTTAGGTATTGAAATCATTTGCAATTGCGAATCACACACCATCCATCTATCCCAGAAATCTTACATTGACACCATTGTCCGCCGTTTCAACCTCGAAGACGCTCGCACAGTATCCACCCCTATGGAAACAAACATTCAAATTTCGTCCATGCAGAGCCCTAAGACCCCATGCGAAGTCGCCACCATGTGAAACATACCTTATCATGAAGGTATTGGCTCACTTATGTGGGCCTGCTTGGGAACTCACCCAGATATTGTGTTCGCAGTCACAACGCTCTCGTGTTTTTCCAAGGACCTAGGGGAGGCTCACTGGTTGGCCGTAAAGTGTGTCTTGAGGTATTTGAATAGAACCAGAGACCTATTTTTGACGTTTGGTGGAGGGGCGAGACATCTTGTGGGCTATGCTGATGCTGATGGAAGCATGGCAGAAGATCGCCGGGTGATAACAGGGTATGCTTTTTTGCTGAACGGAGGAGCCGTTTCCTAGGCCTGCAAGAAACAGGAGATCGTCTCCCTGTCAACCACGGAGAGCAAATATATCGCAGCGACTCACACAGCCAAAGAAGCCCTTTGGCTACACTCCCTCATGACCCAAATCTTCAGCCCCTACTACCCTATTTTCAGACAACCAATCGGCAATCGCACTCACCCAGGATCACCAGTGTTATGATGTGACTTTTACCCCTATCTAGTTTCCTTTTTTGAACATTCTTTCATCCTATTTCGGACATTCACACAGCCTATAAACAATTGCCGCATGGACATTCTTTAATTATATCTTCTTTGATCACAAGGCACAACAACAGTGTTCCGCTCTGGACTCGGCCTGCCACATGGTTGCTCCACTGATCTATTTCCATCTACCACTGATCAGATTTCGTCCTAATCTCCATTTGGATTAATGAGCACAAGGCACACCATTCCTAAAACACACTTCCGGATTCTGGACCCACAAACAATCGATTACCAGATAAACTCAACAGCCGCCAATCATTGTTTCGGTCCATAGCCTTGCCCATAGCCTTTCGATTGTAAGGCTATCCTGCTATCTTGGTTCACAAACATGTGCTGACCTCATGCCTGATGATCACCCTTTTATAGTATATCTCTTTCTTCATATATCCTTTCTTTCTCGTGCTGTGCACATCATCACCTGACCATTGCCTGCAAGCCCAGCGCATCAGATTCACGTCCTAATGTAGTAGTACACAGCCACTGTAATATTTAGTGTATATATTGCAATAAATGAGTAACAGACTCTCCCGTCTGTTATTTCAGGATTACCACCATATCTATGGGGCTTCCTTCTAAGATGGCTTTCTGGAGACCTCTCTCCTCTCTCTTCCCTCTTATCCTTCTCCTCTAACCTTTCGCTTCATCTTCTGGTCTTGTATCTTTACAGGATAACCAGTACTTTATTGTATTTGGTGTCGCCCTGACAACCAGTATCATGCCCGAATGAAGCATATCAACATTTGTTTCCACTTTATCAGATGGGTTATCACTGAAGGGAAGATGTGTATCATTTACTGTCCAACTGATGACATGGTAGCAGACACACTCACCAAGACCCTGCCATCCGCCAAAACGAAGCATTTCGCCATCGAACTCGGACTGTGCGCAGCTTGAGGGGAAGTGTTGAATTCAAGCTACACATCATCTTTGTTTACTCATTTGTATCACATGACTCACTGCGGGGAGAATCTCTCCCCGGTTTCACTTCTTGTTATTCCGACATTATTGTATTGTATTGTACTACAAGTCTTATCTCATTTCCTATTTCTACCTGCACATTTGCGTCGTATTCCCTCAGTCGTTATCTGCATATTGCGCACAACTGAGGTATGTTGTTTAACCATTACATTATAAATACTGTACTTACCAAATACCTAGTTCTTCCGTGTACTCTAGTACCCGCACACAATATCTTGACTCACTTCTACATCTAAGTGAATTGGTACCATTTTAACGGGTTGAATAGCAGGTCTAGCTATCACCTTTCCTCGTGCTGCTATGAGGATAGGCTCAGGGAAACCTGACTTTAATTCATTATTACAGTTTTCTGTTGTGAAGTCCCTGCTAGGGTCTATCCGTGCATCTATATTGACATATTCACTTGGTGAGTGTAATTCTGACAATTCATCAGTGATATAATACCGGGATAATGAGTCTGCTACCTTATTCAAGGTTCCCTTGGTGTAAACCAAGTTATATTCGAAGCGGGATAGGAATTCCCACCACTGTGTCTGTCTATCAGACATGTGTATCTTCGATTTGAAGAAGGTTAATCCCTTATGGTCGGTCACCACAATAAATTGTCGTCCCATGAGCTTGTCTTCCTATTTAACTAAAGCCTCTAATATGGCTATTAATTCATGTTCCCACATATGATAATTACACTGAGCTGGTGTAAATTTCTTGGATAAGAATCCAGCTGGGCGCACTGATGATCCCTGCACTGGCTGAATGCTGGAACTAAACCAACAAACACCACAAAAAAACAAAAGGAACAGGACAAGGACGTGCAAAGGTCAGTATCAACAAGCCAAGGTGAAGAATATAGAAGATAATATGAAACGAGATGTGCAAAGATGAACCAAAATGACTAGAACTTATATGAAGTTCGATGCGAAGGTTGCAAAGTTATGATTTAGACTGCGAAGTCTTTCGTAGTAATTCGCGAACACTAGATGGTTATTGGTGGTGTTGAGGTCGAAGTTGAGTACGAGAACGAGTACGAGGACTTAGATATGAACTGAGGGGAGGAACTAACTTGTCATTTAAGCTGAAACTACAGTGTTTTTATATGTAGGGAGTAGAAAGACTTGAGCCACTGTTTGAATTAGGGAGATACAAAGACACAAAAGAAAGGAACAGGTCCGGACTATTGGAGAATGTCATAGAACAATGAGTAAACGATGAGATGTAGGACAAAGTAATCAGAAATGTGCTGATTTGACCGCAAACAGTTGAGTTCTCAGCTGCGAAGTGCGAGAATGACTTCACAAGGTCTTGTGGGGCTTTGTGAGGGCTTTGTGTACTTCACAGAGATGGTGGGCTGTTTGTGACCATGAATGGTAGAGAATACATTGTTTCCAGACCTGTGGAGCCTAGAGTCGTATCAGCACCTTGCACCATTCCGGTCCTTGACTGTAAAATGCTCCGATGCCTCTTGCGGAGGCATCACATATGACCCATATAGGGTCAGGTTTTTTGCATATCCACCGGTTTTAATATCAGTGTATTACAAGCTAAGGCTGAACACGAGTTGATCCTTGGGTGCCTTGGACTTGAACCCACGGATCAAAAAAAAATCTGGATCAGGTTCAAATCCCGAGCTGTTTTGGGACCGGCTCGATCCGAACCCGATTTAGAGATCTGCAAGTGGCAAAATCCGATTCACAGCACGGACAGACTTGGAATTCAAACTCAGCCCCAGCTTCAATAACACCACCCGCTCGAAATAGCAGTAACCGCGGCCATTCAAAGGTGAGTACCAAATACACTAGCATTTGTATGTTTGCTAACAACGGTATATATGAAGTCAATAGAGTTATAATGGGGGTTGAACGCGAGACAGTCGTGTTCAACCCCCAACACCTACCAATGCCCTCTTGCACTCAAACGCGAGAAGGCAGCATCACGTCCCTGCCGCCTCACGTTACCAACCCCACCCATGCTGTCTCGCTACAAACACGAGATGGCATCGCTGTTGATGGGCCCACAACATGCCCCGCCATTCATCAGCCACAACACCACCCGCTGTTACAACAACACCGGCCCTCTCGCCAACGTGAGAGGGCCATGTCACTGCCCACCTCACCCACATTACCACCCACGTCACCCACGTCACCCACCACCTCTCCCATCACCCACCTCTCCCATCACCTCTCCCATCACCCACCTCGCCCAACACCTCTCCCATCACCCACCTCGCCCACCACCCCACTCCTCCACCTCTGCCGTCTCGCTCCAAACGTGAGACGGCAGCGCCATTCCCCACAACACTGCTGGCCCTCTCGCCAATGCAAGAGGGCCACGTCACCGCCCACCTGCCCGCCACCCACCACCCCTCTACCTCCACCGTTCCCCACAACACCCCCAGCCCTCTCGCCACTGCCTACATCACCCACCACCCACCACCCCTCCATCCCTCACCTCTGCCCTCTCGCAAGCCAATGCGAGAGGGTTACGTTACGTTTCCAACCACCACACTGTCTCGCCCATATGCGAGACGGCGTGGCCGTTCATTGTCCCAGACCAACCCCCGCCCTGCACCCCATTCTCTCATGGCGGGCGCAGGGCAGTACCCTTTTATTACCTCGCAAGACAGCACCACAACGTCAATTGACGTCTGTGCAGCCCTCGCAAGGTATACAAAGTTTCGTAGACACAAAAAAATAGATTATTTTTATTTCTACTATTACTACTGTAATTTAAAAAATGTATTCCACCTCACCACCAACGCCGTGTTCGCAATCAGTATTTACATTGACTATATGCCGAATATACAATATGCTGAACTGCAGGTACCTGTTTTCAGGGCCGAATCTGGACCCGCAGGTCATGTGTGTGCTGTGGATCACAATCCAGAGTGTCCATCACGGATCAAACCGGCAAGATCCGGTTTCTGATCCGGACTCATGTTCAGCCTTATTACAAGCAATGATTTTAATCATTTCAAAACACTTTTCGTGTAATGGAGCCCATATGAAGGGCTAACGATTATGGGTCATACCCGATAGAGGGCTTGTATATGCAGATATATCTGGCATAAATTGGGCTAGGTATTGCACCAGTCCCAAGAAACGCTGTACATCGTTATAGTCTCGTGGCCTTCGCCATTTGCAAATGTGTTTGAGCTTGTCCTCATCGGGCAATATGCCTTCATTGGTGATTATATGGCCTAAACAGTCCATTCTCGTGGAGTATAAGTCCACTTTTTTAGCACTTAGAAATAAGTGACTTTCATGCAACTTGTCAAAGACAAGCTGTAATTGTTTTTCATGATCCTCTAGGCTATTAGAGAATATGAATATATCATCGAGATATATGTGGACAAATTGTCCTATATATTCACGGAATATAAATGTCATTAAACATTGAAATGTAGAGGGCACGTTGCAGTCACCCTGTTGAACCACGTAGCTCATGAAGGTACCAAATATGGTAGAGAATGCTGTTTTGGGCACATCTGATTCTCTGATGTGTACTTGCTCGTATGCTTGGACATATCCAGTTTAGTATGGTACATACAGTGAGCCACATCATGACAGATGCTGTCTTGATCTGGGAAAGGAGTAATGTCCTTTATTGTGTTCTCATTGCGCTTGCACACATCTACTACGGTTCTTAACTGTCGGTCTTTCTTATAGATGCATAATAGTGGTGCTGCACTATCTGTAGTGGTTTGCTTCCACCATCCAGCCTTTTCATACCGGGCTACTTTCTCGACTAGCTCGGGACAGAGTACATCCAGACATCTTGGCATGTGGTAGGAAGGCTTATAGCTTTCGTCAATGAAATTTATTTCATGCAATATTTCCTGTATGGGAGGCATTTCTAGAGGTACTGGGACCGTTAGGTCTTTTATACTCTCTGTCCAATCTTGGATTAGTTTTGCACGAGTTTTTGTGTCTATTAACGGTTGTCTGCTGGTAGGTTTATTGTGATCTTCAAGTCACTTCAGTTTCGGATCCTTGCTAGATCCTGTACCGCATTGCAGTGAAGTTTTTCTGGCGTAGATGTAGGCGGTTTAGCCTTTTTTATTGGCATTGCCAAGTTAGTCTGCGGTTTGTTTACAACTGTTTCTTTCTCTTTGCCTTTGCTGGCAATATTATTTTTTATAACCTTTTGGGTTATGACCGTGTTGACAGTTCTTTTTATCGTAGAAGCCGTATTAGCTTCGACTTTCATGTCCACCATTGGTGGTTTATATAGCTGTATTAGCTTCTTCCCCCCTTTTGGGGAACCAAAGTCGCCTGTATGCTCGGTATGGCGTTCACCATTTATTATAAACGCTGCGCGTTTATCTTCTCTGAAGTCAAGTACAACCTTATGCTTGCGCATAAATCCTGATCCTAGTATGATATCATACTGGTCTAGGTTCACTACATCTATGTAGTGTTTGGCATTGAAGTTGCCTATTTCTAGCTTGGCTCTGTAGCTGTAGTTAATTCGAGAGCGACTGCCTCAGGTTGCCATTTGCAGCCCTACTGTGTTTTCCAGCTCGAAGGTATTTCACCCATAGCAGCTAGATAGTCTGGGGATACTATGTCAGTGGTACAGCCGGTGTCTATCAGGACATGCACTTTATATCCATTGATATAAATATATCCGCTGAGTGAGAGCAGTTTCTCAAAGTTTCTTTCTGGCTGTTTGCCAGGGAACTATTTGCACAATGCTCGCATCCTATACACTGTAAGAGGTGCGTCAGACAGCGTAGTTGCTGTGCATGCATGTGCCTCATATTGAGGTTCAAGTGGTATTACCACTGATGCATATGAGGATACATGTTGTTCCTCTTCGTCGGGTTGATAGCCCATGTTATTTGGACTATATCCATCTAAGCTATTGCCCACATAGTTTTCCATGTTTTCAACATGTTCATGACCATTTAACCGGTCAGGATCAATCTCGTGGACTTCCACGTCCTCTTCTGAGTACAACTCGGGATCATATTGTTCGCCTTCAAGAAAATTACCCAATGTTGGGTCTTCTTCATCATCGTTCTTGATGATTTGAGCTACTGCTGCTCTAGGTTGTGCTGGGTGAGGGCAGTTGGGGACTATGTGTCTGAGACCATTACAACAGTAACACCTCAAATTTGACTTGTCGGTCAATTTAGGCTTTGCAGACGGAGTCTGGATGTTCCCAGATGCAGCTGTATGCTGTTGATTAGACCAATTAGGTCCTTTGCTAAATGGTGCTGAACCATTAGTGATTTTGTTGACAAAGGGCCGACTATTCAGCTTCTTCGTAAATCCATTGGATTTATATGACAGCTTCTGAGGCTGATATTTAGCTACAGTAGCCGTAAGGCTACTGCTATTCATCGAGGGCTTGCTCGTATTAGTTGAGCTTGCGCTCAATTTTCCTCGGCTTGCATAAGACCGAGCTTCTTCTACCTGCTGTGTGACTCTTAGCAGGTCATCTATAGTAGATTGTTTGGCCATATAGCTGTTTTCTAATATCCTGTTGGATATATGGTCATTTAGACAGACTAGAAATTGCCTTCTAATGCAATATTTATCTGGTAATTCTACCATTCGTTGGGCAAACGCCCATAAAGAATTGTAGAATTCTATTACAGTTGACTTATTCTGCATTAATGCATCAAATTTGTCCGCTGCATCCTGGCTAGAGGATTGATGAACAAAACATTCTTTTAATGCTCGTACTACATTGTCAAATGTCCATATGTTAGCATCGACATCATTGGTATCAATAGTTTGTTCAAACCATTCTATTGCCGCACCCGTGAGGGTAGTACCAAGTAGGTTTACCCTTAATTGGTCGGTATCTGCAGTTAGCAGTTGGTATATCTTGAAGTGCCTTAGTAGGGCCGCGAGGTATTTTTTGAACTCAGCTTGAGTTGTCTTGCCCTTATAAGAGGGTAATGATAGTTTTAAACCTATCTTGCTCACTTGTACTGAGCAAGGAGGCTCATTGTATGCAGCATCATATGCTGTGTGTATTATTGTGATTACTCACTCTGATGTCGCGTTAACAACAGACATGCTTGACTTAGCATTATGGTTAATACCATGTGTACTTATGCCAGCTGTGGTATCTACCAAATTGGTAGCAAATGTCACCAACAACTTACAAGGTCCCTGACTTTGCGGGAACCCTCAGCTGGGATTATTCTGTGATACCCTGTTATGGGGAGCATTAGCACGGCTTGCGCTCATAGATGTGGGCACATTGTGTCTGGTTATTAATGTAGATGTGTTAAGTAGTAATGGCTTCTGCTGTGAAGCTTGCCGCCTATGCTTGGTAGTTTCAGCCATAGGCTGTTTATTGGCCATAGTCATATCATCATAGATGGACTGTCGAGCAATCTCGCTTATCCGTCTATGGTAATCTTCTACTGATTCTTCCCACTGTCGGCGGGTTTGCTGGTTTAATCGACCAGTCATTATTGATTCACTCTTTGCAAATATTTTACATTCTATGTCTAAAGCTGAAATAACTTCTTGTTGTAATTCATTTGTATTGGCTACTGGCCTATACAATATTCCATTGCTGGAATTAACTTTGGACTGCTTAGCAGCCTCAGTGGTTATTTCCTGTGGACTAGCAGGTTGAGACACATCGAAGGTATGCGTGGATTCCCTGGTAGTCAGAGGGCTTATGTATCGGCTAATCGGCACTATAGTGGTTACAGCTGGCTTATCTGGTGAGACTGGCTGCCTGTTGGTCTTCCAAAGCGTATTCAGATTTTATCTGATTTAGTTCAGTTATATAACTGTCGTATTGGGCTTCCATACAGTCATCTAGAGCTTCCAGCTCATCTATACATGCTTGTAACATGGATTTGCCCTTCTTTCTAGCAGCTGTATGCTGCTCCATGTCCATATGGACTTTCGATTCTAAGTGGTCAAACCGTCTATCCATTCAGGTTTTAACCAGAATGTCTATCGGGTCTATTAGACCCTCAGTCTGATTGGCAACTATACTGGTTGCTGATCCACCACCTAGTGAAGGTGTTTCCCTATGTGTGGGCGAGTTGTATACCAATGGTATAGGGGGCGCTCTCGCGCTTTCTAAGTGTCGTGACCGGGGAGCCGGTGATGATCCCTGCACTGGCTGAATGCTGGAACTAAACCAACAAACAACACAAAAAAACAAAAGGACTGGGGCAAGGACGTGCAAAGGTCAGTATCAACAAGCCAAGATAAAGAATATAGAAGATAATATGAAATGAGATGTGTGAAGATGAAACAAAATGACTAGAACTTATACAAAGTTCAATGCGAAGGTTGTGAAGTTTACGATTTAGACTGCGAAGTCTTTTGTAGTAATTTGTGAACACTAGATGATTATCAGTGATGTCAAGGTTGAGGTTGAGTACGAGAACAAATACGAGGACTTAGACATGAACTGAGGGGAGGAACTAACTTGTCATTTAAGCTGAAACTACAGTGTTTTTATATGTAGGGAGTAGAAAGACTTGAGCCACTGTTTGAATTAGGGAGATACAAAGACACAAAAGAAAGGAACAGGTCCGGACTATTGGAGAATGTCATAGAACAATGAGTAAACGATGAGATGTAGGACAAAGTAATCAGAAATGTGCTGATTTGACCGCAAACAGTTGAGTTCTCAGCTGTGAAGTGCGAGAATGACTTCGCAAGGTCTTGTGGGGCTTTGTGAGGGCTTTGTGTACTTCACAGAGATGGTGGGCTGTTTGTGACCATGAATGATAGAGAATACATTGTTTCCGGACCTGTGGAGCCTGCAGTCGTATCATCTCCTCCTTACTGAAATTCTGACTGTCCCAGTCAGCCACATGACGGTGTGACCATTGTGACCCTGAACAATAAACACGTCAAGTTGACTTGAACCACAAAACACACACTTCTTCCTCTTTACCATCATCTTCTTTCTCGAAACGTTTATTGCCATGTCAAGTAAGATTGTAGCCACCAACTTCGCTAAGAAAAAGGTCGCCGTCCTGATGAAATTGCTGCCTGACGGTGTCACAGAGGACGAGGATTATGAGGCGTGGGGTAAGGAGTTTTGTGGATGTCTGGTATGTCGTGACTCGTTTTGCTTTGTACAGCTGCTGAGATGGTGTGATAGGGTGCGTATATTCGCATTGCGACTGCATTAAAGGTTCCGAATGATGACAAGGTCATTTCTTGGGCCAACGAGGCTCAGTCTTCTTTTGCCAGGTTCGAACGACAGGAGTGGCTACTGTGGGGTGGTCTACTCCTTCTGAAGGGCCTTGCACGCTGTGTTTGAGAGGAAGAGAAGCAGGTGATACACGATGAGGAAGCTCTTCAAGTCCGACTTGCTGCTGAGGCCAAAGAACTTGAGGCAGTGAAATGGACTGAGGAGGCCCAGGAGATGGCCAAGAAACTGACAGTTGAATTCACAACCAGGGTGATTGACAAGGCGACATTCTTTCAACGGATCACTGACGCCGAGGCGGACGCAGACTTCAACCGCAATGATGATGTCAAAACTCCAAAAACAGCCTTGCCGACGAGCGAAGTTGAGTCGGAAAGGGTTCCGTACCCAGAACCTCCTATGAGATTGTTGAAGAGGAAGGTTGACATAGGGGCCGAGCTGCAAGATGTCAAGGGCAAGGTGAGCCATTGCTTCTGGCCTTTTTATGCAATCTTTTTGACTTATTTGCTGTAGTGTGACCATTGCAAAACATACAAGGCTCCCGTACAGTGCGTTCTCCGACTGGGGAATGTGAAGTGTGACAAATGTTTTGACGAGAAGGCTGGGTGTTACTGGGACGCTATATTGCAGTCTGGAATAAGACGAAGGATGGATTCGAAGAGGTCTGGCAGTTCGCAGACAAAGGATCAGTTTATTGTTGTGTATAATTCTTGTTGCATATTTATCCCCTGCTGACTGTGGTAGCAGGCTATGTATAAAGAGAAATTCTTTTTGCTCAGAATCAACCAATTGATACCTACAATTGCTGTCAAAAAGTACACGAGTGAGACCAATGAGCCGATTCTAAGTGTTGTCAGTAAGCTTTATGTTCTCTTTCACATATAACTCAGACTGCTAATCAATTCTTTTGAAGAGCTAAATGATGTCCATGTAGCAGAAAGTCACCTCCAGCATGAGGAGCAAATCACATACTTGAAAGGATTACTTTCTGGTGCAAGGACTTGGCTGGCATTGCACATGAGCCCTACAACTTCAGTGAATCCGAGGAAGCCCTACCCCAAGCTCCACAGCAAAATTCAGAGAGCTCATCTATCTTGACTTGTCTATGCAGGAAGAATGGATGTGAATATGTTAAATTCAAATATAACAATGTTACATTGATTATGTAATCATACTAACTGTAAGGACATTTGACCAATTTGTTATTGTTTAAATCCATATTTCAATGATTTCAAATATGTTGATTTCAAGATACAGAAACAAGAAAGTATTGCTTTATCAAAAACTTGACACACAGATATTGATTTCCAATATACCAAATGTCCTTACAGTTAGTATGATTACATGATCAATATAACATTGTTATATTTGAATCTCTTCAGAATTTGGGTTTAGATGATAATACATTGATGTTATTGCCTTATATGGTGTGTGGTAGCATGTGATAAATCATGTGATATTGTCATATTTAAAATCTCCTCAAAATTTGTATTCTGATGATAATAAATTTATGTTATTGCCTTATATGGTATGTGCTATGATGTAACTAATCATGTGATATAGTCATATTTGGAATCTCCTCAACATTTGGATTCAGATGATAATACATTCCTGTTATTGCCTTATATGGTTAGACTCATCACATGATGATCATGTGATAACATAGCCACCAAAATATAGTACAACTTTCCCTCTTCAACCATGTCAATCCATGAAGTATTTCATCTGATATCACTACTGCCAGTGATCAAATACTATAGGTCAAATAACCCTGATTACTGCTTTGGGATCAAGTTCCCACACTGACTATCTGCTCAAGTTAGAAAGATTTTATTTTTCAAAATGTCATTATATTTGCAAACAGCAATAATTCATTAATATTCATTATCACTAACTTCAGTGAAATGAAATCTGTGTACATCTTTGATATCAGGCATTTTCACAGGATTGTAAAATGGGGCTTCCCAGCTTCGCTTCTCCCTCTGTTGTCAAGCATTTCCGTTCCAAGCTGCCTCCCCTGCATACAACTCAAAGTGTGGCTTCCACCTACTTTTCACATAGCTCTAAGTCAAGTGGCACCAGGGCAGTTCTGTGTGGACAGACATGGTAAGTTCAGGAGGGTAGGTTACAATATTCTATTGACAGAAACTCACAAGTGTCTACAGGTACACACATAATTCCTACTCGCCCTATCCACTTGTGTACCAATTTAACATTGAGATTTACCTAGCAATAGAAGCAACTAATATATTTTGGTGTTAATTTTCTGGGATACTTCTTCCAATTTAACATATCCACATCCATTCTTCCTGCATAGACAAGTCAAGATAGATGAGCTCTCTGAATTTTGCTGTGGAGCTTGGGGTAGGGCTTCCTCGGATTCACTGAAGTTGTAGGGCTCATGTGCAATGCCAGCCAAGTCCTTGCACCAGAAAGTAATCCTTTCAAGTATGTGATTTGCTCCTCATGCTGGAGGTGACTTTCTGCTACATGGACATCATTTAGCTCTTCAAAAGAATTGATTAGCAGTCTGAGTTATATGTGAAAGAGAACATAAAGCTTACTGACAACACTTAGAATCGGCTCATTGGTCTCACTCGTGTACTTTTTGACAGCAATTGTAGGTATCAATTGGTTGATTCTGAGCAAAAAGAATTTCTCTTTATACATAGCCTGCTACCACAATCAGCAGGGGATAAATATGCAACAAGAATTATACACAACAATAAACTGATCCTTTGGCTTTCCTACACCTAAGTTTTTCATGTTAAGATTGCCATTGGGTTCCAGCATCACCTTGCAGGATGCCACATATTCAATATTGGCACAGAATGGATTCTAGGTTTGGCGAACAGTAATTCTAGACTGGCTATATTAAGGGCTAAAATGTAATATCAACAAGAACTTACTCACATTGACATAGAAAGTGTGAGACTCTGATGCCCCTCATCAACATTTGAGATGCTTACATAATAAATACATATTCTCAAGTTCTGTTTCATGCCTCATGCTAGACCCAGCCCTAGGAGCAAATAAGACTAATTGAGTCTCCCCTGCAGGTGGAAATTGAAGGCTCTCAGGCTCCTGCTATTTCCACCCAGGCGGCCACAGAGCTCCTCCCTACTACTACTAGTGAACCTGGGTCAATTATCTCTCTCCAGGAATGCATTGCAGATGCCAGCCCTGCTGATGTCCTACACATGTATGTCACATTGTTTCTGAATTACATTTGTTTCTGATAGTTACACCCTGACTTCAATGAAGGTCGATTGTGTTCCAGGGATTGAATCACTTTGAGACATCCAATGTTCATGTTGAGATCACCAGGACATATAGAGACTATAAGCATGGTTGTGCCTTTTCAGTCCAACCTCTGGTAGATTCGAGGCCATACAATATATGAGCTATTTTGTTGTCCTGTAGTCTACAATTATGCTCATCTGTATTCATGGCAAGATACATCGGATTCCCACTGTCCTGGACAGTGGGCAGCTCACCTTGTTCCCTGAACAAGGAAATGAAATTCACATACCAGTCTATAGTAAGTTCCACAAGCTGTGTTGTAATCACCAGGTACATATTACTATTTATTAGGATATCCTGTGCCAATAACTTGGATGACAGTTCATGGGCTGGTTTTTCTGGTGGGGTTTGGAACGGCCATAACTTTGGTTGCCATTAGCACTTCAAGTATTTTAAATAAAGCACCTATTGCTAGGATCATAGCTACAATCCTTGGATCAGCACTCATTTCCCTGTATGTGTCCCTTCTTTACAGCAGTCACTATGAGCCAGCCAGGTTCAGTAGTGCATTCTTTCCCTACAAACTGTATCCCACACATTTCATTGGGTACACATGATATATTGTCGTCTTTTTGTCTAAAAACATCTACATGTATAAAGCCCTGTGAGAATGTTATATGAACCTTCAGCTTAAACTGTCTTGAACTTCATATACCTTAGGGATAGAATGTTTATTTGTGCTAATTTGTGCTAATTTATGAGCAGCATGAAGTTTTTGAAGATTAGCCCACTAGGGCCATCGGGAAAAACACTTTTGCTCTGAGAAACTCTAAGAGTGTGGAGCTCTTTACACTGGCCCCTAGATTCCAGGTGGGACTACCAGGAATCTAGCACGAATAACCAGGAATCTCACTGGAGTCCTAGTTAGTGTTCCCAAGGTTCAGTTTGGTCTGGTTTTGGCCTTTTTTTTGAAACCCCAAACCAAACTTTGGAGTTTGGTTCAGCCAAAGTTTAAACCAAACCTTGGAGTTTGGCTCCAAAGCAGTTCAGTTCAGGTTTCAAACCTGAACTCTTACCATATATGGTAATTGGTTTGGTTCCCAAGGGGTTTTTGGCTAAACCAAACTCAGAGTTCAGTTTGAGTTTGCCAAAATCCCAAACCAAACCCAAACTTCAGAGTTTGGTTTGGGTTTGAACTGAGTTTCAACAGTTTCAAACTAAACTTTGGGAACACTAATATATGTATTCTCATCCTGTCCATGCCCCCAGAGCCTTCTGTTTACATACAGAATACGAACAGCAGTGAAGGGTGGGTACATGAGACCTGAGTGACAATGAGGAGGATGCCAGAAAAAAAGTGAGTAATATATTTCCCCATGCATCTGTGCACCCACAGACCCTTTGTTTACATACAGAATGCGAACAGCAGAACACAAACAGTGGAACATGAGGCCCACAGCATTGCAGGATGAGCATGCGGGACCTGAGTGACAATGATGAGGATGCCAAAAAAACAAAAGTGAGCATCAACTATGAAAAAATTCTCATGCAGTCCGTGTATGCCCAGACCCTTCTGTTTATATACAGAACACGAACAGATCCAGAGCACAAGGCCCATGGCAATGACAGATGAGCACCCACAGAAAAAAGTGAGTACAGCCTTCAAAAAAAATGAGATTTCTCATGCAGTCTGCACACCCCCCAGACATCTCTGGCTGCATACAGAACACGAACAGATCTGCTGTATGGCAGACAAAAAAAGGTGAGACATATCTCTTATGCTATCTGTGCACCCACAGACCCCTCTGCTTGCATACAAAACATGACCCCCACAGTGGTGAACGGTGAGCACACAGGCTCGGCAAAGGCCCTAGTGATGGCGACAAGGACGTGGGGTGGTGGGGTGAGTGGACCCAAGTCTGGGGCTAGGTGATGAGGAGGGGGGGTGACGAGGATGTAACGGACAGACCAGGCAATGAGGACCAGGACGAGGGGGAGGCCAGGAGACATGAAGGATGTGACTCTGGGTGAAGAGGAGTATGCATGTGCACCACTGTTGTCTCACCACACTGCACCACCCATCTCACTGTCACCACACCACCATCTACCCCCACCACCAACATCCCGCTGTCTCACACAGTAGAGAGCAAGCAGCCTGCAACATTTATTTCATACTATTTGAATATAAATGTGTTTGCAGTTTAGTGCCAGTTTAAGACAAGCTGTAAATGCCGTTCATGATTCTCTAGACCATTAGAGAATATGAATATATCATCCAGATATACATGGACAAATCGTCCTATATATTCTCGGAATATAAATGTCATTAAACGTTGAAATGTAGAAGGCGTGTTACAATCGCCTTGTTGAACTACATAGCTCACAAATGTACCAAATACAGTAGCAAATGCTGTTTTGGGTACATCTGATTCTCTGATGCGTACTTGCTTGTATGCATTGGACATGTCCAATTTGGTATGGTACATGCCGCGAGCCACATCTAGTGCTCCCAAAGTTCAGTTCGGAACTGATCCGAACCCGAAGTTCAGGTTTAGGTTTGGCCTGTGGCTGAACCAAACCATTTAAGAGAGTTCAGTTCAGCCAAAACCTCTTAAAAACCGAACCAATTACTATATATAGTAAGAGTTCAAGGTTTGAAACCCAAACCAAACCAAACTCCAAGGTTTGGTTCAGCATTTTGGCTGAACTGAACTCCAAGTTCAGTTTGGGGTTTGACAAAAAGTGTCTCAAACTGAACCAAACTGAACTTTGGGAGCACTAGCCACATCATGACAGATACCGTCTTGATCTGGAAAAGGAGTGACATCCTTTATAGTGTTTTCATTACACTTGTGTGCATCTACTACGGTTCTTAACCGTCTGTCTTTCTTATAGACACATAATAGCGGTGCTGCGCTATCTGTGGTGGTTCGCTTCCACCAGCCAGGCTTTTCATACCGGACTACCTTCTCCACTAGCTCGGGGCGGAGTACATCTGGGCACCTTGGCATGTGGTACGAAGGTTTGTAGCTTTCGTCTATGAAATTTATTTCATGCAAAATTTCCCGTATGGGAGGCATCCTCAAAGGTACTGGGACCGTTAGGTCTTTTATGCTTTCTGTCCATTTCTGGATCAGTATTGCACAAGCATTTGTGTCTATCAACAGCTGTCTGCTGGCATGCTTATGGTGAACTTGTGTGTCCACTTGTTCACTTGGCATTTTGCCATGATCTGCCATTGGCTTTTCATCGTGACCTTCAAGTCACTTCAGCTTTGGATCCTTGCTGGGTCCTGCTACCGCATTGCAGTGAAGTTTAGCCGGTATAGCTGTAGGCTGTTTAGTCCTTTTTATTGGCATTTCCAGGCCAGCCTGTGGTCTTACTACGACTGTTTCTTTCTCTTTGCCTTTGCCGGCAATATTATTTTTTATAGCTTTTTGGGCTATGACTGTGTTGACGGTTCTTTTTATCGTAGAAGCCGTATTGGCTTCGACTTTCATGTCCACCATTGGTGGTTTATATAGCTGTATTAGCTTCTTCCCCCCTTTTGGGGAACCAAAGTCGCCTGTATACTCGACATGGCATTCGCCATTTATTATGAACGCTATGCGTTTTTCCTCTCTGAAGTCGAGCACGACCTTATGCTTGCGCATAAATCCTGATCCTAGTATGATATCATACTGGTCTAGGTTTGCTACGTCTACGTAGTGTTCGGCATTGAACTTGCCTAGTTCTAAATTAGCTCTATAGCCATAGTTAATTCAAGAGTGACTGCCTCGGGTTGCCATTTGCAGACCTACTGGGTTTTCCAGCTTGAAGGGTATTTCACCCATAGCAGCTAGATAGTCCAGGGATACCATGTCAGTGGTACAGCCAGTGTCTATCAGGACATGCGCTTTATATCCGTTGATATAAATATATCCGTTGATATAAATATATCCGTTGATATAAATATATCCGTTGATATAAATATATCCGTTGATATAAATATATCCGTTGATATAAATATATCCGTTGATATAAATATATTTGCTGAGTGAGAGCAGTTTTTCAAAATTCCTTTCTGGCTGTTTGCTAGGTAACGATTTGCACGATGCTTGCGTCCTATACACTGTAAGGGGTGCATCAGACAGCGTAGTTGCTGCGTGTGTGTGTGCCTTGTATTGAGGTTCAAGCGGTATTACCACTGACGCATATGAGGATACATGGTGTTCCTCTTCGTCGGGTTGATAGTCCAAGTTGTTTGGATTGTATTCATCGGCGCTATTGCCCATGTATTCGTTCATGTCTTCAACATGTTCTTGACCATTTAACTGGTTATGATCGATCTCATGGACTTCCATGTCCTCTTCCGAGTACAACTCTTGGTCGTACTGTTCACCTTCCAGTGATTCACCCAATGTTGGGTCTTCATCATTTTGATCTGCGATTACTTGAGCTACAGCTGCTCTCGGTTGTGCCGGATAAGGGCAGTTGGGTACTATGTGTCTGAGACCATTACAATGGTAACACCTTAGATTTGACTTGTCGATCAGTTTAGGCTTCGCGGTTGGAGCCTGGGTGTTTCCAGATGCAGCTATATGCTGTTGATTAGACTGGTTAGGTCCTTTACTAAGTGGTACTGAACTATTAGCTGTCTTGTTGATGAAGGACCAATTACTCGGCTTCTTCGTATATCTATTGGATTTATATGACAGCTTCTGAGGCTGATATTTAGTTACAGTAGCCGTAAGGTTACTACTATTTGTCGAGGGTTTACTTGTAGTATTTGAGCTTGCGCTTGATTTTCCTCAGCTTGCATAGGACCAAGCTTCTTCTACTTGCTGTGCGACCCTTAGCAGGTCATCTATAGTAGATTGTTCGGTGGTATAACCGTTTTCTAATATCTGGTTGGATATGTGGTCATTGAGACTAACCAGGAATCGCCTTCTAATGCAATATTTATCTGGTAACTCTACCATTCGTTGGGCAAACGCCTGTAAAGAACTGTAGAATTCTATTACAGTTGACTTATTCTGCATTAATGCATCAAATTTGTCCGCTGCATCCTGGCTAGAGGATTGATGAACAAAACATTCTTTTAACGCTCGTACTACGTTGTCAAATGTCCATATGTCGGCATCGACATCATTTGTATCAATGGTTTGTTCAAACCATTCTATTGCTGCACCTGTGAGGGTAGTACCAAGCAGGTTTACCCTCAATTGGTCGGTATCTGTTGGTATATCTTGAAGTGCCTTAGTAGGGCCACAAGATATTTTTCAAACTCTGCTTGAGTTGTTTCGCCCTTATAAGAGGGTAATGATAGTTTCAAACCTATTTTACTCACTTGTACTGAGCAAGGAGTTTCATTATATGCGGCATCATATGCTGCATGTATCATAGTGATTACTCACTCTGATGTCGCGTTAACGACAGATGTGATTGGCTTAGCACCACGGTTGGGTCCGTGTGTGCTTATACCAGCAGTGGTATCTAATCTATTGGTATCAAAGGTCACCAATGACTTATGAGGTCCTTGACTTCGTGGAAACTCTGCATTAGAGTTGGTTTGCAATACCCTATTATGGGGAATATGAGTGCTGTAGTGAGAGGGCTTATGTATGTGTCAACTGGCACTACAGTGGTTACAGCTTGTTTAGCTGGTGATGCTGGTTGTCTGCTGGCATTCCAATGCCCTTCCAAGGCATGTTCATCATTATGATCAGATCTTATCTGATGTATTTCAGTTAGATAACTGTTGTAATAAGCCTCCATACAGTCATCTATAGCTTCTAGCTCGTCTAGACATGCTTGTAGCGTGGATTTTTCTTTCTTTCTTGCAGCTCAGCGCTGTTCCATGTCCGTGTGGACTCTCAATTCTAAACGGTCGAGCCATATACTTGTTTGGGTTTTAACCGGAATGTCTTTTGGGTCTATTCGACCTTCAGTCTGATTGACAACCATGCTGGTTGCTGATCTACCACCTAATGAACATGTCTTCCTACCCGTGGGCGAGTTATATGCCAACGGCATAGGGGGTGCTCTCACGTTCTCCGAGTTTTGTGACCAGGGAGCCGGTGTTCGTCTATTCACTGGGGATTCCCAGTGGTTTGTAGGATAGTCATTACTGACATTATCATATTCTGCTACATCACTGTGGGCAATAGGGCTGTTAGCCCTGTGAGCCGATTCCCAAACTTGCGAGGCTTTATAAGTGGAGTCTTGCTGGAGGGGGGTACATTTGGTAACGGGGTGGTTTACGGCGAGAGCTATACTCAAGCCGTTTGGGCTTTTTCATGTCTGTTCGATAAAGCCCTTTAGGGTGCCTAATAGGACTTTTTTATAGTCAAGGTATCTAACCGCGAACGGCTTATGACTACGTAGTATAACCAATGTATCTAACCTCGTGAAAGGCTTATGGCTATTACAGTCAATTCAGAACCGTTTTAAGGGTTGTTTGGCTGTGAAAAAAAGTATAAACTTGTGTAGGGCTAATTAAAGCCCTAGTACAAGTGGAATGAATGTTATAAAGACTGTAATACTCACTATGCACAATTCACAGGTCCAAATCAATATATTTGGGTAATGAATATTATGCAGTTATATGAGTGTTGTAGTGGTTATAGTTATAAGGATCGTGCAATGCAGACAGCATAATAAGGTTATGTTTGTACATGTGTACATTGTGGCACATGTGTCTGCGGTAAATAATGATAATAAAATAATAAACAAAAGGATAAGGAAATTAATGAAAGTAACAAGGAATCATAGATTCCTTACATGGAGGTAGTTCAGGGAAGGATGAGAGCTTTGCAGGTGGTCCTGGATGGGTTGAATGCTCGTGCGAAGTCTTTGTTGAAGTAGATTGTTTGTTTGTGTTTCTCCAACACTGGTAGCAAACCGTGAATAAAAAGGTCGAGAAATGAAAGGGATATTGCAAAAGGGAAGAGAGGATAAATGAATTTCTGAGTAAAATGTAAGTCGTGAAATGTGCGAATCATAAATGTGGGAATCGAAAGAAAAGAAAGGAATATAAGGGAAAGGCTCAGAATACTTCATAGCTAGAAAACCCTGTGGGCCTTGCGCAATCATGACAAGTCATATCGCGACTTTCTATAGAAATGAAATGAATGGTAAGAAATGAACATATAACTGAAAAGGAGAGCGAAAAGAGAATTTAGTCTTCGTCGTCTTCACTGTTTCATTTCTATGAGGGGGATTGTCCTCCTCTTCTCCATCTACTTCTTCTTTTTCTTCGAGCTCGCAAAGTTGTGCAGTGTCGATGTCGATGAAATCTGTAGGAATATTGATTGATGACCTGGCGAAGTATGGGACTATGCAAAATGCTGCTATGGGTCTGTGGAAAACTGTTCTGTCAAGCTCCGAAATGATATATGCACCTCCATAGTTGTGCGAAATGACAACGAGGGGACCAAGGTAGTGGGGATGCATTTTTCGATTAAGTGACTTTTTGATTTGTGTGTTTCAAATCAATACCAAGTCTCCTTTCTTGAAGTCGAAGTCGCAGATGGTATGTTCGTGGTCCTTTTCAAATCTGACGGCAGCAGTAAGTTGAGCTTTGAAAACCTTTGAATAGAGCTTGTTGATGTCTGAAGTTCGTTTCTGAAGTGTGATGGCTCATCGAGCTATGAGGTCCGTGCTTGAGAGGACTGAGTTTGGAGGGGGCTGGAGGTACATTGCTCGGAGATGTTGAGGGGAATAAGGGGGTGTGAGCCTGCTACTGTGAGATAAGGTGAACAACCCATGTGTTTGCGAATCATGATCCTAGCTGCCCAAAATACTGAGTATGTTCCCAGTGACCAATGTTTCTGATCTCCATCAACTGCTTTGAATAGCGATTGTCGAATGTTGAAGTGTGATCGCTCAACGAGCCCATTAGCACACGAGTTATAGCCGCTTATACGAATGTTGTTGACATGATATCTTTTTGCGAGGTACTGGAGTGCTTTTACGAATGCCGGCCCGTTGTCACTGACAATTTCGCAAAGCAAACCCCATCTGTATAGGATATCTTTGTAAATCCAATCCCCAAGGGCTTTTGCTGTCTCTGAGCGAAGCATGCGAAATTCGGGATAGTACATGAGTGAACAATGTCCTTGAACTATGTAACGATAAGATCCGGAGGCTGGCATGTGCATCGTGTCAATGAAGATTTTGGCAAATAGAGGGGCTGGTGTCGCGACAACAGGAGGAATGAGGACGTTGCAAGTCTGACATATTTGGCAAAGATGACAGGTGCGAACGAACCATGCGATATCTGCTGTTAGGTTTGGCCACCAGAAGCAAGTCAAAATTGTTGCTTTAGTTGCGAATACGGCTTTATGTCCAATGTCGTCGTGTGTACTTCTCATAATCTCCATGCAACATTCCTGTGGAACGACCAGTTTGTGTGCGCCTTGCAGGTCCTTTCACCAAAGTTTGTTGAGGTCAATGAAGAATTCTGTACAATATCTGCAAAATGTTGTATACTCTCTGTCCGACATATCATCTGGGCGAGCTAGGTCTTGATGCCATTTGCGAACCTTGATGAGGCGAAGATCGTCCGAGATTGACTGAGGTGATTGCAGTACTTTGTCATATGTTTCGTAGGTCTGCATCTCCTCCTTACTGAGATCTGAACCCATGGCAAAGATCGATATTGGGGAAGGGGCTGATTTTTTGATAGGGTTTATCATGTGAATGAATCTGTGAAAGTGGTCGATCCAGTCTTCGAAGTCCTTTTCTGACATGTCAGGATTATTGGTCTGTGATGTGAACCTGCAACATGTACCAGGGTGAAATGAAATGTGAGAATTGACACAATCCAGCGATTTATAGAGGCGCTGGGAGCGATATCTGGATTTGCAAGCATTCCTTTGATATATCTTGCATCGACTTCGACAATGAGGTTTCAAACACCTATGAGATAAAGTTGTAGTGAGCCGAGAGCACGATATAGACCATACAGCTCAAGCTTTGGCTGGGAGAATTACAACTCTCTGTCATTGAGGGTGATTGATGTGAATCTATTGTAGTATCTCTTTTGTGGGTCTCCTTCATCACACTAGCAGAGGTGAAATCCTATCACAATGTACAATGTGTCGACAGCAAGAATGACGGGGGAAGGGGATTTGTAGTTGATACTTCGAAGAGCTGGCGAAGTAATGAGCGCTGTTTTGAGGTCTTCTTGTGAGGCAATCTGTTTCTCTCCAAATTTGAATGGCATGTCTTTTTGTGTGAGAACAATAAGTGGTGCCGCACACTGTGTGAAGTTTCGAATGAAGACATGACAAACTCCAATGGTACCAAGAAATGCACAAACATCAGAGAGGTTTTTGCAAGGGCCCCATTTCTTTACTGTGATGACACGAGATTTGTCTGGGAATCGACCTTTGTGTGTGCAGTGATGGCCTAGAACTATGATTTCCTCGACACAAAGAAATAGCTTAGGACTGGAGAATGACCCTCCGCAATATTTCATGCACTGGACTACGTGATTTAAGTTTTGAAAGTGTTCCCATACAAAACAGTGTATTCCTGGGTTCTTGAGGTGACCCTGTAGTAACATTATGATGTATACTGAATATACTCATACAGTACATTGCAATGTTTACCCTAATACCTGGGCACAAGGAGTTGTGATGTCGAAAATGTGGCTGATTCCGGGTTCTGGAATGGTCTGGGGTATAAAATGTATTTCCCCAATGGGGCAGGTAGGTTTTGGATACTGTGCAATGCCTCATGGTTGATCACACAGCTTTGCCCTGTAACAATTCATCAAATTTAATTCCTAAACAGGTATAAGACGCATGCGGAGGCATAGTGGTCGCATTTGGTGTGATTTGTCTTCAGACACCAAGGGAATGACCAGCCGAATTTGGAAGGTGTCTTCGTGTGTACAAGACTTATTGACAGGGACACTTCATATTACTTATACTCCCTGTACACCCAGTGATACAATACAGCACCTAATTTCAATAGATGTAAAGTTATTCAAACAAATACACAGCTGAATTCGCAACGAATTCATCTCTATTTTTTCGAGCAGATGTTAGGTAGACGAGAAAACAAGTATGTAAGCGATCTATTCGCGATGGTTGATGCACTTCTTTTTTGTTGAAGGGCCCTCCCCAGCTTCCCCCCTTGCACGCCCTCGTTTGACTGACTTTGTAGGAGCTGCATTGACCTTACTCAAACTGCTGGTGGGCGGTTCGCCAGCCATGAAACCCAGTATGGCAGTGATGTCTGCAACAGCCTTTAGCCATACCTCACACCTATTCGATGCTTTCCCCCACCATACCAGTGCCAGCATGATAAGCAAGAAACCGTTCTTTCCAGGTTTTTGGAGCTGAGACCAGTCCATCTCCATCGTTGGTGCCGTAGTTTGATAGGTATCCTTGTCGCAAATTCTTGACTGAGGCTGAAGGGAAACCCACCAGGCCCACCATTGTTGGCCAAATTGATCGTTATCTACAATGTCAACGTCCTTCCACAGGCGTCGGTTTTTCATCCAGATCACAATCTCAGGCAGGCATACACCTTTGGTTTGGGCGAACGAAGGGCTGTTGTCAGGAAACCCTGCACGCTGTTGAAACAGAATAAACCCTCGCACGCACGTGAACCACTGCTCTCCCCAGTCCCTTGCCTTTACTGCCACATCTCCCGACATCTCATTGTTGAAGTAACAGTTGGCTGCCACCATGTGCTGCGGCCAATCAGTGGAGTTTAGGAGGACTGTCGTCGTTGCTGCTGGTGTGAGGGCTTGTTTGTTGCTGGAAGGGGAAACCTCTGTGGAGATTGTGGTCGTGTCTTGCGGCAGCTCGGGCCTGGGAGGATTTGCTATAGCAGCAAGCGAGGCGTTCAGTTGGTTTGAAGGCTCTGGGTCAGGCGAGATTACGACTCTATGCCATTGTTGCAGAAGCGGAGACTCTTTGCGTGGCATGGACGCCCTGTTTGATAACACCAACAGACGAACTGGGGTCGGCATGGGCGGGGACAACGGCAACTCAATAGATTCTTCAGACTGACGAAGAAGCAACGAGACATCAGGGAGATCAGTTTCAGCTGTGAGTGGGGCGATGCCGGAGTGGTGGATGTCGTCTATCACCATAGGCAGTAAGGTTGTTGCAGGGTGTGATGGTGTATGCTCAGCCATGTTGTCATCAGTAGAGGTCATTAGGTTGGAATTAGTCACATCGGGCTTGATTTGAACAGATAATGCACAGCGCCTGCATTCAGCGGCACCTGTGCGATAATCAGGTTAGTTCTCAAATATAAATTCACTGATATACTTACTAAAATTTGCTCTGCCATATGCACACATCGATTTTTCTGCTTCTGAGTAGCCCACAGGATCATGTGATGGCCACGTCGCTCCGGTGAGACCCCCTGGCCAATTGATGTGGACGCTGCGAACTGGTTGTGAGCGAGCCGGCATGAATCGCACGGGTAAGAATGACATACCTTCGCACTTCAACTTCTCCATTTCTTTCGCCTATGGGACCAATGATGCATATAGACACAGCAGCCTGCATCTGAGCTGCAATTGCCTCTGCAACTGGGTGAAGGAATTGGCCAGCAAATGCAAGTTGTCTGTACAGCGCAAATCAGACAGGTAGTGTTAATAACTGACACAGAACTCACTGATGGAACTGCTCTGCTGTCTTTGGGACCTCTTTGGTCTGTTTCCAATCTTTGACCTCCTTCAGATGTGCCTCCTCCACATCCTGAGCAATGCTCTCCCGAAACTCCTCAGACTCAAGGAACCAAAACTCCACCCCAACTTCATTCCTCAGGTGCACGGCAATAGGTTTCTTAACATCGCCGCTTTCCCTCTCTGCTTCAGTAGACTCGTCATATGCTTTCTTAGCAACCATGAAGCATCGACGGTATTCTTCCTTGATACGTGACTGGTAATATTTTTTGAAGTACTGATGGAATGGCGTGAGCTTTCACAGCGGCTTCTCCATGCTGCCCAAAAAGATGGCAGTCAAAGAGTTCAATGGTGAGGAGTTGGCCTTCGTTGCTTCAGGGTGCTTGTACTTGCACCTGTACCACTGGGCAAGCTTCTACAAATGATAGTAATAAATTACTATGCAGTCAGGTTCAATACATCTTGCAGCTCATGGTTTGAAGCTTTGTAAAGTTCTCGTCTGCTTCTTCCTTGGACATAGGTAGGTCTTCGTCATCGTTGCCGGCGATGTCTTCTGGGTCAGGTGGATCCTCTGCTAATTCCTTGTTAAAAGGCTCACCCAGGCCATATTTTTTAGAGAAATCCAGAGCGACTTTATTGTAAAATGAACCCGTGGTTTTCGAGTCGAGGGATTGTTGGTACAAGGGTGCTCGAGAAACGAGGAAAGCTAATTTAAAGCCCTTAAAATGGTCTGGTGCTCCCAACTTGGTTGCATTGCTGGTTTTCTTTTTCCTTTCCATAGTTGATGTTGGAAAGCAATCAGACAGAGGTACGAGAAAGTTGAATAAATTCATATCGGCTGAAGGCTAATTTAGGAGTGATCAAGAAAGAATGATGGACACAAAACATCCTAGTACGTGACCCTGGATCCGAATTTGCTGATGTTTTTTGTCGTTGGACTTATGACAATATCTATCTAATCATTCTGCTGCCAATACATGAACTCGCATATCAGATACATCAACTGAAAAGACAGTACAAGGTAGCGAATCATAATTATATGGTCAAGGATCAAAAGCGGCCAGTTTGTTTTAGCAGTTTTCCTTTCCAACACGCTAATATCAATGTTGCTCCCCTCTACCGCTAGATCTCCTTCAAGATGCTGCTCATGTATCGTGATTCATTCCAAGACGATGAAGAACTCTGTACCATTCTAGCTGCCATCCAGCTTAGCGATTGCCCGTGAACAGTTACACTGTCTAGGACTCCTACCAACAACCGTGACAGCACCACCTAGTGTTGCCACAGCTGGCTTAGCTGCCGGCCGGCTAAGTTAGCTGCGGCTGCAACTGGCTAATTTACCCATTATTCGCCAGCCATAGCCACGAGCCGTATACAGCCGGCTGCGGTCGTCTACAGTCAGCATGCAGCCGGTATATATTATTAAAAAAATTATTTTTCTATTTAAAAATATTTACTGGCCAGAGCCAGCATTTCGCTGGCTCTGCTGGCATGTATGTAGTTTATAGTAATAAATTTGAATGCCCCGCGCTCTGTCGAAGAGCATGGGGGTGGGATACATGGTAGGTGGGGCCAGGTGAGTGAAAACGAACACCCCACGCTCTGTTGAAGAGCGCAGGGGTGGGATTGGTGGTAGGTGGGGCCGGGTGAGTGAAAACGAACACCCCACACTCTGTTGAAGAGCGCGGGGGTGGGATTGGTGGTAGGTGGGGCCAGGTGGGTGAAAACAAACACCCTGCGCTCTGTTGAAGAGCGAGGGGGTAGGATTGGTGGTGGATCATGTGGGGGCCGAAGTTGAAGTCGAACACCCCGCGCTCTGTTGAAGAGCGTGGGGGTGTGGTAGGTGGATGGGTGTGGGGCCGAAGTTGAAATCGAACACCCCACGCTCTCTTGAAGAGCGTGGGGTCAGTTCTGGTGGTGGTGGTGGGTGCCGTGTCAGACGTGTTGTCTCACATTTAACCACGAAGTGTACCTATATATATATACAGTACATTAAATAAATATGTAAATAAATGTTTGCTTACTTTGTTTGCCCACGGTTACCGCTTTCTCGAGCGGTTGGTGGAGTCTTGAGGTGGGTGGCTGAGTTCGAATTCAGTGGCTGAGGCCAAGTGTGCGCGAAAACAAACACACCCGTGGGCTGAACAAATTGCAAAAGTCAGTCCACAGCCTGAAAAATCATCTATTAATAATTATAACTAGTATACTATGTAATATAATTAAAATACTAGTATACATATATATACACCGGCTTAGCTAGTGGCTCGCAGCTTCGATTTTTGACAGCCATAGCCGTGAGCCGGTCCGCAGCCTTAGCCAAGCTGGTGACCGGCTGGCTAGAAATCGGCCCGGCTCACGGCTGGCAGCCGGCCTGCAGCCACAGCCGTGGCAACACTAGCACCACTGACCCTGCTACTACTGCCAAATCGCCAATGCAACATCAACTAGAAACCCCTCCCGCTGGAAGATCCAACTGCCCACAGTATGTAGAGCGCCCAGCCAGCCAGGCACGCAAGTATCAATTTTTGTTGACCTTGTCCATCTCTCAAGCTGCCATTATTTTTCTGCTACAGGTCCTGCTGCTCCCATTGTAATACCTACAGAAAATACCTACAATGTATATTCTGGCAAACACACTGGAGTTAGGGATACATGGTATGTTGCTAACCTTGTATTTGGTTGATTGATGGTACAACTGCAACCTTTTGGAGGGCAGATGCAGGAGATGCTACTCAAGGCATTCCTGGTGGAAGTGTAGTTAAATTTCAGGTATCGGTGCCTCAACGTCGCTGACATCGCCCCGCAGCCTTTGTCGTGTCTGAAGGCCTGGCTCCAGGGGTCTACAATACATGGTAAGAACTGTTGACCCCCTGGTGAAACCTCACTCTGAACAAGACTGTTCTCCTAAGGGATGACACTAAGGTGCTCGTCCTCAGCGTCCCAGGTAATATTTTCCAAGGTTTTGATCAGTGTCATGAGGCTGAACGTGCATATGTGATCGCTTTTGCTCTTGGCGCCCTTTGCATTTTACCCCCACGCCACGGCGTTGATCCGCCCATACTCACACCTGCTGCTCCAACCCCGGAAGCCTTAATGGCAGTGTTCACCTCAGCCTCGGATAACTTCCTTGGGGCGGAGTGGCATGTTGTTTTCAAAGGCAAGTGACCCAGTATATACCCAGCTTGGTGAGTGCATAGATATAGTCTTGCCGTTGTTTGCTCAACTGTTATTTCAGGAATTTTGCAGCCACTCAGACCAAGGGGGTTAGTAGTGCAATCTACAAGAGATACCTGAGTAAAGCAGAAGCAGAGGAAGCATACAGGATCGCTGTACGACAAGGATTTGTGGAGGCTCTGGAGTAACGGTGCTTGGTGAATATCAGTAATTTTGTATGCGATTTCTGTTTTTGCTATGAATGTATGCAGGTTCCCTCAGGTAATATGACTGGAATGAAAGCAGCTTCATAAGTGTAAGGTTGCAGGTCACACTACTTATTTTAGTTCAGTGACATTGTGTGGTTATATATCTAAGGACCATCAATCAAAATTTTGATTTTAACTTGAATGCAGCACAGTACATAGTGCACTTGCGAACAACTCGCGAAAGAGATGTAATTATGACCTACTCGATGGAATGTTTTGGTCAGTTCAAGTCATCTCAAATCGAAGAACTCAGTCGGACACATGTGATCATGAACTTCGTGATCGTTTGTGACCTATTGTCAATGGCTTCAAATTGCCATATGAGTGCCTGTCCTTTTTGCCGACTTCCCATTCTGGCATCTTTACTAAACATTTCCTAAGCAACGAAGAATGGTGAAAACACAAACGAAACGAACGAATGGCCAAGCAAACACACTGTGTTAAGTCTTAAATCTCACTCAATGAAACATTCACTTAGCAGCACATTCCAGTTCTCAGCAAAGCACTTGCAGGGATGTCTTGAGTTCCAGCAACAAAGAACATTCCGACACAGATCTCAACAAGGAACAACTTGCAGAGAAGAAGTTACTAAAGGAGAAGGCCTGCAAGGCAAAGAATCAGCGCCAGTATTATCAGAAGTGAAGTGTTGTGTTTTCTGGTCATACTGAATTGGCTGTAATTTTCTATCTGTGGTTCTAGCAACAAAGCCGTACAACAGGAGAAAGCACGCCAGAGGGCTGCCAGGTTAGTTCTTCTTTATGTTTACATACTGTCTGACTGATTTATGTAGGAATCGCTTGGAGGTGAAGCAACGGCAGTGGATACCAACACAACATGATAACTATAGTGTTGATGATGCTTGCAACATTGACAATGATCCTGATGATGACTATACACCCTCCCTCGTCCCTGTGTTTGATCCTACCTTTGTGTCACCAGCCATAGACATGCCCCCAGCTGTGCAAGATGCTACCATTTACTCAACACCTCTCCCCGCGATACCTTGTGATGTTGACCCTTTGCCCCTTGTGGATAGTCCTTCATCGTCTATTCAGTTGCCCGACATTGGTGTGGATTCAGAGGCTGCGGACTTTCGGGACTGGAGGGAGTGGTCTGCTCCCCGTTGTATTGCCACTATCCGCCGTTGGGTGGTTCATGCAGTTCACAAGTATGGACCTATGGAGCACTGGGCGGATGATCTCAGTGTAGAATGGTGCGGGTTAAGAGACAGAGACGCTTCCGCAGTGCGAGCTTGGCTTGATGGGGTGAAGGAGAGGATTAAGATGGGGCAGAGGGCTTTAAAATACCTAGAGCGAGCGATGGAGGGCGAGTTCACGGCTGGTGTCGAGGAATGGCGTGATCTCTACACCCAGTCTCATCAGTTGGTGTGCCGCTATTGTATGTATAGAGTGCAGGCTGGACTTAGTATCAAGGCAGGTATCTACAGAAACCCATTGCAATTTCCACAAACACATGTAAAAACTATTGTGTGGCTATATATGTACTGACTTACTATCATACCGCCACTAATGTCGATGTTGGGTGCAATGCAAATCTTGAATAGCTCCTCGTGCTGTGTACTTTAAAATATGAAAATATTCCCTAATGTACTTTAATGTATTCTGAAACAGATTGCTGGTTTACCTTTAGAGTGTGAGGTGCTTGGATGGTACAAGTAGCCTGACAAGTGAAAACTGACTGTGGCTGAAAGGCATCAAGGCCCAGATCCCTTAGATCTAACAAATAAAATTTTATTATTACCTCAGAGCAGCTTCACTATCCTTTCAAGATACAGTACAATTTTTTTCGAACACACAGAAGGGGACGATGGTATTGAGCCTCCAAAAACCTTCAAAAAGTGTCAGAACTATGTGCTTGTTTTGGTGCGTGACAAAATTTGCACTTTTGCCTTTTTCTCAACATGTCCTCACAGAAATCTTCCAAGGGCAGTTCTACCAGGAATATCGACCCAAAAAAAATACAAGGGTATAGCTAACCATCCAACACATAAGTCTACAAGGTCTTGTGGCCTCACAAGTCGTTCGTGCAAAGTTAGAGACAAAGTGGCAAAAAAGTTGCACTTGCCAGCCGGAGTGTTGGGCCAGCCCTAAACCTGTGGTCCGTGCGCAGGGTGCCAAACCTATATAAGTCCTCCTTCTAAACTGATCTTCGTTCCACTTTCTTCCTCTCATTCCTTTTTGTACTGAGCTGGTTAGCGCTCCTAACTTCGATTTTGTTCCATGTGCTTCCTCTCATTCCTTATTGTAGTGAACATGTTATGTCTCAAGGTCATCTACTGAGGTAAGCTGGTTAATATTGGGTTAAGCTCATCACTCAGTTTTACTGAGGTTGATCCTGTGCCAGCCCTAAAGTTGGTCCGTGTGTATAGGCTGAAACATATATAAGTTCATTGTCTCAAGCTCTTTGACTTGGTAAATTTCCTCAAGACTCTCTCAGCTTATCAATTCCTCGCACTCATGTCTAGACTTCCCAGTTGAAACTTTGGTCCGTGTGCAGGGTCTTAATCAATGTAAGTCTTCAAATACATGCTTTGCATTACATTGATATATAATGGATTCCTCGTGCCCAGTTGGATTGATCCTGTGCTTGAATGTGGGGCAAAGGGGAGACCTTTAGTCTTGCTCATGGTGGTTCTGGGTACACTGTCCTCGCTTCTGCTGTGGCCCAGCAGCTAACACATTGCTCAGTTTAGCTCATAGTGCTACCCTCCTACTTAGATGGTGAGTTGTGAGTCAACTGGATGTGGCGAGCATGGTAGGCTACATGAGGAATCTACTTTTGCATCAGATGCCCATCTCGCTAATGCCTGTGGTGGTTTGAAGATTGCCTGTGGGGTGCCTGGTATCATCCCGATCATTGCAGGTCTTGCTGGATTGTCTGTAAATTGGGTGTATGGGTTGTCTTGCAAACGTAGGTGGGCGCTTATTTAGTGCCACATTCTCATCACTCTAACAATCCGTGACTGTTGTGTGCTCTAGGGTTCATGCTTGTCACCTGCTGCTCAGTGGGATTGTTGTCTGACCTCTGTTGTTATGGTGTTCTTTGTGCATCGCTGTCATCTATCATTGGTATGTAGTGGTTTTCTCATCTTGCCAGACACGGACGGGCCTGACGTGTCTTGTGCAGGTTCCTGTTGGCTTCAATTGTGGACATGTGGCTGGCAATCTTCGCTGATCGGCATGTAGTGGTTATTTCCTCCATCCAGATATGCATCAATGTTGTCTTGTGCAGGTTCATGTTAGACTGATTCATGCATGCGTGGTTGGCGCTTTTCTGTGAGGGGTATGATGTTGGTTGCTTGATTTAGCCGGACATCCATCAATGTTGTCTTGAGCAGGTCTATGATGGCGAAGTATATTACATGCCTTAGCATGCTTGTTTACCTTGTGATGCAGTTGGTTGTTCACATGCTGGTGCTTTTGTGGTAAAATCATTTTGTTGAATACCTGCACAGTTTTAGTAACTGAACAGCAGCTGTCCTTGTCTCCATGTGGTCTTCCCTACATCTTTGGCATTGTACTGTTGTCGTATTGCATTATGTCATTGCATTTGTGAGGTATTTTGGGTGTGTTGACGTGAATTATTCACTATGGTGGATATGTGTGTCCGTTCTATTTTTCTGTTCATTTCATTATTTGTGCATCTCATGTCGCTGGTGATTTCTGCTGTCAGTCTTGGCACGCAGTGCTCCTGCAGTGCTTTCTACGGTCCTTGTAATGTTCCTCTTTGTTTTGTTCATGGCACTTATTACCCCGTTATTTTTTATCTTGGTTGGTAGAAATATTATCAGATGATCTTCTGCTGCTTTCTTTTACTTTTGCGTGTATGCTGTTTTGTTTGCATTTGGGCTTGGGTTTGCATCAACTCACACTCCATCATCGTCCATCATACTTTGTTCCTTCACTTTACCTCATCCCACGCCCCCTCACGTCGTCCCACATGGTAGACACAGTTTTCCTTATGACATTGCTAGCGGCACACGATGTAAATGTGAATTTATATTGTTATCCGATGTTCAGTTCATTCCGTCAAGGCTCCCTACCATCAATTCTGGGGCTGTTACCTTGATGTAAATGTAACCCTAACCTTTTTCTATTTGGACTTCCACCTCGTTTGATTTTCTGTTTTCTGTTTTGTCGCTACCCACCCATGACTAAAAAGGTGCCCGCTCAATTGTACAACCATGCGTCTTGCGATGCCACTGCTCGGCAGGTCAACATCTTTACTAGTTTCTTGTCTGGTCGCTCTACATATTCATACACGTCTGCTCAAGTTTCTGTTGAGCCTGTCGCCCCCGAAACGCATCTGGAACATGAATATTACATGCCTGATTTCAACATGGATATAGATAATGTGGATGACGATTACACAGCAGGGGGCAGAGATGTTTGCAATGATACAGTTGAAGTTGTTGAAGTTGTTCTGGGTGTCCATGTCCATGTTGTTCCCAAAGTGAAAGCCAAATGGTATGACGATTCTGTGTGCACCCCTCTTGTCTCACTCTACAGCATCAAGTGACTATGGCACTGCAGCATGTCCCCCTTTTCACCTGGGTCAAATGTTGTGATGACTACCTTGATGAATGCATGGTATTAGAGGGTCGTGGACCCTTCCATATATCTTGTGCAGGTTGTCGTGCTCCCATGCCCCGATATGGTTGTAAAGATTGCATGCTAGGGCCGCTTTGGTGCAAGGGTTGTTTGGTGGAGAGACACGACCAGTCTCCTCTTCACATAGTCGAGGTATCTTCTTTTGATTGTTCGTAAAGCTTTTTCTGATTGTGTTGTCCGTTTTTACAGACGTGGAATGGGCTTTTTTTTCAGTGCACCACGCTATGAGACCTTGGCCTCCGTGTGCAGCTGGGACACGCATATGGATGTTCATGTCCTACCAGACTCACCGCGAACGTGAACTTTAGGGTCATGCACTCCAATGGCATCCACCACATCACTGTTGATCAGTGTTGATGTCACAGCATTGATTTCAACAAGCAACTTCTCTGTATCGGTTGGTGGTCTGCAACTCTGATCAATCCAAAATCAGTTGCAACCTTTGAAGTCCTTTGTCACTTCCATCTCTTAAACTTACAAGGCAAAGTAACGGCGTACAGCTTTTATCACGCATTAGAATATCAAACAGATAACACCGGACTGGAGCCGCCCCCCGTAAGCTTTTTCAGTCTTGAATATTTTTCCAGCTCATGGACCTATGAAGCTACCCAGGATCGTCTTGAAACTTTCATGTTGATGGTCAGAGAATGGTGCCATATCAAAATGCTGAAGCGTGGTGGGCAGGCATTTGATCCTGACAGAATTCGCGCAACAGCTCCTGGTTCTCTTGCTATTCCATGTCGAGCATGCCCTTTGCCAAACACAAATCTTCCACGAGGATAGGAGAATGTGCCGCCAGCGCGAGCGTGCATATTACAAGTTGCAGGATACAGGCAGAGGTACTAACTACCGTACATATATATAGTTGGCTCTATATGTTGACCTTAGCGATGGATGCAAATTTCCATCTCAAAAGCAGACTCTGTAGTTCGCAGAACAAGGAACCATCACTTGGGTTAGGCTGGGCATATTTTGTCGATAATAGTTCGTATTCAGAATTCATCAAGGACTATGTGGACCAAGACGAGGTGTGCCATTCATGCTGTAATTTCAGACCATAACTAACTTGTTGTAGATTCATACTTGTGTCGGTTTTCAGGCTCTGCTCAACATGCTCATGAAAAAGTCAAAAGGCCTCCGCATGACTGGTATGGCTGCAGTGAGCTGTGCTCGACACCAAATCTTTCAGCCCTTGGGGATGGGGGATTTGCAGAAGGGCGAGCAGTGCATGTTTTTGTTCATCTTACCGAGTCTAATCTTACTGACAATGAGATGGCAGTCAATTCAATATAGACTATTTGTTTGCATCTAGCCTCATAGGCTATGCCGTTCCACTTGTCACAATCTCTTATGATGTCGGATGTCAGTGGTTCACCAATTTCTGGACACAAGCCAAACTCCTGCCAGCCTCGCTCGGTTTCCCTTTATTGTCGCTATTGATTCGTGCACTAGTGCTCAAGTTCCATCTGCAAAGCCACATCGAGGCATGCCACAGTGCATTTTCCTTTAACTTTTTCAAGGATGGAGCATGAACAGACAGCAAAGGGGTCAAACAGAACTGAATGGGCAAGGACCATCCATGTCAGAGATGCTACCCGGAGCCTGTTGGAATACTTTAGATGATTGTTGCGGTTGGGTGAACTGGCGAAAGACTACAGGTCTGGGTGTGCTGCTTATCTCGTTACTCTCTATTGCTCGCTGACATTGTACCTCAGGAAATCTTCTTCTGAGACGGCTGCTATTAGCTGTTACTCAGGCCAAATTGTCGCGAGATGAGTTCGTTTGGTTCGACGCTAGCCTACGTGCAGAGAACTTGGCAGAAGTCATCAAGACTGAACATGATCTTGCCGCATGGGAGGAGGACAAGTCTTGCGTCAATCCATACCGCCTCCCAAAATCTAGTAAGTAAACTCATTTGTTATTGCTATATTTCTCCTTAATGAAATTGGATGCTAGATGTCACACTTCAACAGGTGCGCCTTCTGATGGCCGAGGAAGAGAAGAGTAAGGCAGAGGCGGGTACTAGTGTTATGTACGATGTCATTGCCGGTGCATTCCTCCTGCTTGGGATGGACATTGCGGGCTTACAGTGAGTTATATCTAACTTATAATGTTTATATTCGCTGAGCCTGTTTTGGCATATAGGCAGACACTTCGTCTTGAGGTCAAGGGAAAATAGAAGCAAATATTGCTCCAGAAGACATCAATCGTAGAGCGTCGCATGGTCCTATTGAAGCATATCCAACAGTTCCGTGAAATACAACATGTCTACATGCCTGGTATGGACCCCAAGAACAATGTGTACATGGAGCACCTGGCCTCGACTGATGCCTCTCGTCCTTCACATGTCGAAGACTGCAAGCTTTATATGCCATCTGAGCTGTCAGAGTCAGATTGTTGCAAGTACTGCCCTGCTGGGTTGGCTACTATGGAGGACCAGCTTCGTTACGCAGACGCAACAGACTTGCTAGAAAACTTACACCATCACCTTCGAACGCGCTCGTTCACCAACTGCTTCAAAATAGCTAATGTTACTGGTCAAATTCACAACACTCGGGCGTGCGAGACACAACATCAAATCGATGACAAAGTACAGGCAGCTGAATTGCAATATCGACGATCTCATGCAGCATTACTGAAACTTTGAGGGAAAGGACTCTGGGAAGAACAGTTAAGGGTATTAGAGCAGTCAGATGTGAGGGCGTTGAATAAATGTGAGTTAACGGCCCAGGAGAAGGAGGATGTTCGTCGGGTGCGGGCGAGGGTTGGGATGGTGGTGGATACTGAGGACGCCAATGCAGAGAGGGCTGTCACTACAGTTGTGGCTGTGGGTGAAGGACAACATAGACCATCTTGGATATGGTTTACTGGCAATGTACACAAGGCAATCGATGACCCACTTACACAGGCAGGTGAGTAAAAGGTTTATATTTATATTGTTACTGTTTACTGACAGCATTCTACAGCACTTCGTGTGGAGTGGGCAAAGGCAAAGGCACACGCAGATCAATGGGAGGAGGAGGAAATATTGGTGGATGAAGAAATGTGTCGAGCGCTTGAATTTTGCAAATGGAAGGCATTTTGGTGGCAGGAACAGGTACCACGTCGTGAGGGCATAGCTGGCCCACTAATGGAAGGCTTATGTGCATATGCTGAAGAACAAGCTGATATGGAGGGGCGGATTTGCCGGGGCTGGACTACAAAGTGGACCATTGTGTGCAAGCTTGCAAAGCTGATTCTAGATGCTGCAGTGGGTCTGCTAACTGCAGTGCGGCCACAGCAGTTAGCTAGATCAATGGACACGATTGAGTTGGATATTGATGAGGATGAGGAAGGTAATAATTCGGACTTTGAGGAGTAGGTAGTTGAGCTATCTTAACTGGAATGTTTGTGATTGGGCATATCCACGGGATGATAACACCCAATCCAGGACATAAAATACCACCCAATTGCGATCCCAAACCAGATAAAAAACAGAGCTGCTGGAGCTACCATATATAACACCCAATCCCAATATGTATATCCCAAACCAGATAAAAACAGAGCCGCCGGAGCTTTACTATCAGTTCAGCCACCCGACATCACAAGTCCCCGGGCCCCTCAATTGCCGAGAACATTGCAATGTTCTGGGTGAGAAATTTCAGGCACATCACAATGTGGCTACTTGGACTGGTGGGTTCTCTGAAATAGTCTCGTATGTGCCGTCCTTCTGTAGGTATCGCGAAGGTGGGCCTTTAACAGGGGCGTTGTCAATGTATGGAATGGTGACATGGGGAATTTCAGGCTGTAAAATGAAGGTGACATCATCGTGGAAGATAGGAACCAAGTTTGTCCATCCCATTGGCAGCGTAACAAGTCGAAGCGCTCCGTATGGGGTCTGAAAAGTAGTGTAGTCTTGCAAGGACTCTGCGATGAGCCTTTCATCATAGCTGACATATAGGTCGAACATGGCACTGAATGTGCATCCTCCGAATTGTTCTGCGAGATGTTCTGGAATGGGGACGATGCCGGAATGCTGAATGGTGATAGCATTAAGGGGCTCAAGACTATGTACTGGGCGAAGTGTTTTTCCATCTTTCTTTGCAACACAAAACCAATGCGACCTGTAAGACGAGTTTGACTGCTCATATACTCCGGCCTCGATCTTTCTTCATACTATTCCACAGACTTCGTCGTAGATGCCAGGAGGAATGGGGATGTTTCACTGAACCCATGGTGTATGAGGAACAACAGGGAACTCGATTGGTGGAAAGAAATTGGTGCGAAAGCGTCCTCTTTTGGTGTCGTTCCATGTGAAGCCAGTCTCGTGTTTGAGGATGAAGTCATGCATAAAATCTTGTTCTGCTGGCCATAAGAAATTGCAGGAATGAGAGCTATCTATTTTGTTGCGACGTTCGATAGTGTAGCGTTTTGTGGGCTCGAAGGGTGGAGGATTGGGATTAAGCGTGGGCAGGTTGATGAGAGGGTTGCCTAAAATCTTGCAAGTAATGCAAAATTTGTCTGGAAGTTCTGCGAGGATAGGGTGTACTTTCTTGGCGACGGGCTTGTACTTCTTCTTTGTCGATATGAAAACACTGGATAATCATTGCAAATGTTTTTGGCTTTTCTGGTGATCAGGTCTCGTTGCGCTGAAGGGGGATCTGAAATAGAGGTACAAAAACTGGCAAGGCTCAGAAGGGAACAGGCAGAAAGATATATACAAGAAAGAACAGCAGAAAAGGGTGATGCTGGAATGGGTGTAAAGGCTTCTATGTTGAGAGCTCTATTATTGGTGTCGTAGTTGATGATCATCACGATGACTCTGTGACTTGCAATCACATCCTCGAGCCACGAAAATCCGATGTCTGCAGGTCGCCGTGTAATCGACGCCAAGGTGGTCTGCGTGCAATCATTGGAATGGTGATTGACCGATTCGAATTTGGGTCGTGGATAGTGATAGTTTGATCTTCGTTGGCAAAATTCTTTACTAGACTTTCTGTGAGGACATCAAAAGGTCTTCCGAGGAGGATGTTGTAGGCTGGACCACGAATAACATGCATTTGGAGAAATAGAGTGATTGTGCAGGACATTTCATGAAAGACCAAGGGTTTGATCAATTTTGCCGTTGGCCGACTGCATATTAAGCTGAATGGTGGGGTCGTAATTGAGGCCGAGGTCGTGACAGACATCTTCAGACATTGTGACGATCTGCAAACCTGGGTTGACCACGCAATCTACTTCATCCTTGTTGTTGATATTCATCTGAATGGCATGAAGAGTGTGTGATTCCTTCGCGACGACAATGTCGTCCGGAATTTGATTTAAGCGAAGACAATTCATATATGTCTCGTAAACGTCGGGAATGAGGATATTGGATGTTGTGCTGTCGATCGAATCATAGAGTTTTGCTAAAACCTGATCTGGGGTAATTCGTCGTGGTGTGACCGCTTCTTTAAACTTATTGCACATGTCAGGAGACAAAGCGAGAAGCTCTTTGGGGGAAAGGGTGATAAAAGGAGTTTTTATAGATCACAAATATACTGCTTCGGCGATCTTTGCATCTTGAATGGGGGCTTGACAGTTCTTTCACCAATTTTGTTGGTGTGGCAGAGGTGAAATTCCTTTCATGTGGGGGAAGGTATGTTGTTTTGTGTGCTTTTGCAAAAGGATGAACTGGGGGTTCAGAGTCATGTGATGTTGATGGTGTCTTTGCTATTGATGCTTTAGGCTTGTCTTTTGTGGGGGCTGATACTGGAGGCGTGCTTGTTGATGGTTCCAGGACCTGTGAAGGTTGCGAGTTTGTTGCTTCCTTGTCCGCAGAAGGAACTGGTGGGGGTCGACATGCGATCTGTGGTACTTCTGGACGTGTTCACCCACTTCGTAGTGCGAATAGTTCTCATTGGAGTTCTGCAATCAACTTGTCTTTTTCTATGTCCTCAATGGCAGCTGTGTGAATTTCTCGTGTGGGGAATGGGGCGGATACAGGTGATGGTACATCATCGAAGCAGTCATAGCTGTTGTGACAGGCGATTTTGGATTTTGTCAGTACCATTCGTCGATGTGATCCTTGATTGAGATACCTGGAATGCTGCAAGGTACGAACTGGCTGCTAGGCAAGACGATCTTTCCTTCACTGTTTTTGCAACATTTGGCATCATCAATATATTGCTGACAGACCATGCAGCTAGCGATGAAGTGGCCACCAAGACCGCAGAACATGCAGACTTGTGTTGAGGCTGCAACCTTTGCTTGCGGCGAAAGGATCAGCAAACGAGCCTGTGTCTGAGGCTGTGGTGCGAGTGCGTTTATGAGGGTTGTCGCGAACTTGTCGAGGAACGAGGTGAGATCCTCCAACTTAATTCCTTCTCCTGACGAGGTCATGGATGTTGAGGTACCTTTGGTGTTCCTGCGAGGTGATGTTCCATGTAACACAAATTGTGCTGCCACGAGAATGTTATCGAGTGGATATGGATCGTCAGGATAGTGGTCCGGAAACTTCAACTCTAATCAACACGAAATTCACTGTAATAGATCGCCTTGAAAACCTCGCATGAATGCTCAGCTTTGTTCTGCTTCTGAAATGCGACCTTTTCACATAGGAAGAGTGTGATGACGAGGAAGTTGTGATGGTAGTTTGCGAGCTGTGTTGTGTTGCTAATCCCTTTGCGAAGTTGTTCGCCAATAAGTGTGTCCATTTCAGACACTGACCACTTTTGATCGTCTTCTGAGCCAGGGTATAGCCTGATAACTGCTTTTAATAAGTCTTTGTATGTAATTGTAGGTGTCATGAGCTCTGTAATAGCTTCCCAAAGTTCAATTGCTTCGACTGATAGATATCGAACAGCTTGCTCCTTTTTCTCGGTACTGTCCGTGATTTTGTGTGTTTTGAAGAGCCGATCGAGCTCTCTGAAGTAGTAATGAAGTTCTTGAGGATGGTCTTCATTGAACGATGGCACGGTCGAATGGCCACACAAAGGCATAACTGTGTTGGGCATGTTGGCTAGTATGGGAGATGATGATCGAGGTGATTGTATAGAAGCGTAGATGTCTGAAAAATCAGGCGATGGTTCTCAAGGAGTAGATGGAATAGACGGTGGTGATAGTGATAGGATGGATTGATTAAATGATGAAGGAAATCTGAATATTCGAGCGATGGACTGCATGAAATAACTTCGAGGATTGGTGATAGACTTTGCGAGCTGTTTGTGGAAGTGAGGACTCGTGACAGTGAACGGATTGTTGTTGGCGAGGATAGGCGAATAAGATGGTTGACTGATTCAAGGGGAAGAAGTGATCAGAAGGGACATTGGTGGAGAATGTGGATAAAGGTAGGGGAATATATGTGGAATATTGGTGTATCTTGTGCTGTTGTAGCTGTTTGTTCTGTTCGCGAATAGGGTGAATATGGAAGGTGATAGTCTGGAACTAATCGATCAATATTCATGAATGGTGATGATGAAATAGTAAAGAAATCGCGTCTATCTTGAGAATGTTGTGAATAGATTTTGCTTGAGACAATAGGTCGGTTTGTCAGTGGGCGCAGAATACGAGAAGGCTGTTGAGACGAAATTGTTTTGCAAACCCTCGCAGTGGGCTCCAAATGATGATCCCTGCACTGGCTGAATGCTGGAACTAAACCAACAAACAACACAACAACAAAAGGACCGGGGCAAGGATGTGCAAAGGTCAGTATCAACAAGCCAAGATAAAGAATATAGAAGATAATATGAAATGAGATGTGCGAAGATGAAACAAAATGACTAGAACTTATACAAAGTTCGATGCAAAGGTTGCGAAGTTTACAATTTAGACTGCAAAGTCTTTTGTAGTAATTTGTGAACACTAGATGATTATCGGTGATGCCAAGGTCGAGGTCGAGTACGAGAATGAATACGAGGACTTAGACGCGAACTGAGGGGAGGAACTAACTTGTTATTTAAGCTAAAACTACAGTGTTTTTATATGTAGGGAGTAGAAAGACTTGAGCCACTGTTTGAATTAGGGAGATACAAAGACACAAAAGAAAGGAACAGGTCCGGACTATTGGAGAATGTCATAGAACGATGAGTAAATGATGAGACGTAAGACAAAGTAATCAGAAATGTGCTGATTTGACCGCAAACAGTTGAGTTCTTGACTACGAAGTGCGAGAATGGCTTCACAAGGTTTTGTGGGGCTTTGCGAGGACTTCGTCTACTTCACAGAGATGGTGGGCTGTTTGTGACCATGAATGATAGAGAATATGTTGTTTCTGGACCTGTGGAGCCTACAGTCGCATCACTGGTGTTTGTCTATCTACAGGGATTGCTCCTCTTTTCTCAGCATGCTACTACCGAGGTCGGAATATTCTTCTGTGTCATTGCGGGAAATTGGGCTGATAGCCCTGTGAGTCGATTCCGGGAATTGTGAGACATTATAAGCAGTGTCTCACTGGAGGGAGGTACACTCGGTAACTGGGTGGTTTACATCCTGTAATTGGGATGGACTCCCATGTTGGGATGATCTATGGGACCAGCTTGACATCTGGGTTGTCAGTTTCAATTATTGACGGGATTCGTCTTTGAACACACTAGACCGTGCGCATTCTGAATCGTTCTATTACAATATACTCTATGATTAACAATCGTGAGCTGATGCAAACTCAGTGTTTGGGATCCGTAATGTAGGGCGAGAGTAGCACTCAAGCCGTTAGGGCTCTTTTTTCGTGTATGTTTGATAAATTTCCCTTTAGGGTGTTTATTTTGTAGTCTATGTTCTAACCGGGGTACGGCTTAAGACTACGTAGGGCAATCAAAGTATCTAACCTTGTAGGAGGCTTATGATTGAGCACAGTCAATTTCAAAACCTTTTTTAGAGGTTGTTTGGCTGTGAAAAAAAGTATAAACTTGTATAGGGCTTCTTAAGGCCCTATAACAAGTGGAATTGATAAGATAACAACTTAAGACTCACGGTGCACTATTCACAGATCCAAATCAATGTTATTTGGGGTAATGAATGTATATGCTGTTTATGAGGTGGTTGTAGTTATGTATATAAAGATTGTGCGATGTGGACAGCATAATATGGTATGTTTGTATGTGTGTACATTGTGGCATGCGTCCGCAGTAAATAAGGATAATAAAGATAAATAGAAAATTAAAGAAAGTAAACAAGGAATCATAGATTCCTTACAGTCAGGGCAACACCAAATACAATCAAGTACTGGTTATCCTGTAAAGATACAAGACCAGAGGATGAAGCAAAGGGTTAGAGAAGAAGGAAGAGAGGGAAGAGAGAGGAGAAAGGTCACCAGAAAGCCATCTTAGAAGGAAGCTCCATAGTCATGGTGGTAATCCTGAGATAACAGACTGGAGAGTCTGTTACTCATTTGTTGCAATATATACACTAAATATTACAGTGGCTGTGTACTACTACATTAGGACATGAATCTGATGCACTGTGCTTGCAGGCAATGGTCAGGTGATAATGTGCACAGCACGAGAAAGAAAGGATATGTGAAGAAAGAGGTATACTATATAAAGGTGATCATCAGGCATGAGGTCGGCGCATGTTTGTGAACCAAGATAGTGGGATAGCCTCATGATCGAAAGGCTATGGGCAAGGCTATGGACCAAAACAATGATTGGCGGCTGTCGAGTTTATCTGGTGATCGATTGATAGAAGTCTGATCGATCATTTGTGGGTCCAGAAACTGGAAGCATGTTTAGGAATGGTGTGCCTTGTGCTCATTAATCCAAATGGAGATTAGGACGAAATCTGATCGGTGGTGGATGGAAATAGATCAGTGGAGCAACCATGTGGCAGGCCGAGTCCGGAGTGGAACACTTGTTGTTGTGCCTTGTGATCAAAGTAGTGAATGACATGGGTAACCCGTGGGTATTTCACGGGTATTTCAGTAATCAGACCCTAGAATTTTTTTGTGTGATCACAATGCACTAAAAATTATCTGAAACCATCAAGAAATGGCTGAGATATGGTCATAACAAGTTGTAGCACCTAAGCTTGAAAGCTGATGGCACACCACCCTGAATAATGATGAAAATCCAAGGTTTTTTGAGGTTTTCTGAAAAACCTCGGATTTTGATGATATTCAACTGGTAATAATGATGGTGTACCATCAGTTCTGAAGATTAGATGCTAAAACTTGTTATGACCATATCTCAGCCATTTCTTGATGGTTTCAGATAATTTTTGGTGTATTGTGATCGTGCAAAAATGTTCTAGGGTCTGATTACTGAAATACCCATGAAATACCCGCGGGTTACCCGTGTCATTCACTAGATCAAAGAAGATATAATTAAAGAATGTCCATGTGGCAATTGTTTATAGGCCATGTGAATGTCCAAAATAGGACAAAAGAATGTTCGAAAAAGGAAACTAGATAGGGGTAAAAGTCATGTCATGACATCTCAGGTGCATGCACGGCTGTCGCATTCCTGATAGTTTGGGTTCATTTGGGGAGTGGTTTGATGTGGTGGGTGGTGTGGTGAACTGCTGGCGTTGTCATGCAGCCTGAGTGGTGCCACGACAAATCAGTTTAGGGCAGGTTTAAATGACTTGTGCAGTCAAATGATGTACCGATTCGGTCACTTACTGATTTGGTCACTAATACAAACTAACATGAAATATTAAAATTATTTATTTATTTTGTACTCAAAATGCTTTGAACACTTTTTTCTACCTTTTCCCCCTTTTGGCTAAATATGATTTTGCACTAATAAAAACTGAAAGTTGTTCAAGGCTGCAAGGTGAAAAAAGTTGTTAGAAAAGATGTCAAAAAAGGACAAGAGGTTGAAGTGCTGTAAAAAGGTCATGTAGTTTTGCTGATGTCCGGTGTCATTTTTGGCCACAAATTACTATATTTGGTAGATATGGTAATGCATAACCCCCAAACCGGACATGCATTATCTGAAATGAGATTGCATGCATAAATCCCTATGTCCCACGTCAGTTCCGGCCTCAAGCTATGCATTATGGGAGGCTATGGATGATTAGGTCATGCATTATGAGAATATTGACTGTAGTGCATTAGAGCTTATGTGCAGTGGTAATTACTACAAATGCTAAGTAAATATAAACAAAAGTTACAGCATTTCCGGAAATCATTGGCGCGCATGAAAAAATAAATAAATAGTGATCCGGCCATTGCTGGACCTCTTAGTTGTGTATTGATACTCATCATTCAATAATGGCTGAGGGTACACCACCTCCTGCCTATGATGACCAACTGTATTCACCTCCTAATACCATCCCAGTCCCTCATAGACCAGATCTGGCCGCCAGTACAACTCCTCCACGCCCAGCAAGTTTGTACACCATGGTTGAGATATGGTCCAGCAACCGCCAGATTACTTATTTGACTTTATTTTTTTTATTTTTTATTTTGACATGTGCCAATGATTTCCGGAAATGCTGTAAGGGAAAAAATCACTTGTGTGGTGGCTGGTGGCTGGTAGCTGGTGACTGGCGACTGGTGGCTGTGTACCACATCTGCTAGTGTGTGTTCCGCGCTGTTCACGATGAGCTCTGTGAAATGTGCCCTACTCACAGCTACTAATTTGTTCAGTGGTCCACTGCCATCTATTCAACCACCCATTGACAGGTCAGATGACGGAAATACCTACGGATATGCCCACCTAGAATCACGTGCCACCTACGTAAGCTACAAGTAGTACTGTTCCGAGTAGTTACTCTTGCTTCCCTAAGTGTAAACAGTAGTATCTCACACATATACTCAGTTAACACTAGTCGAGTCCGACATCAGATTCCTTCATTTACACTTCACGGGTGGCTCCCGTTAACCACAGCCAGCCTACAGATTTCGGACTTGAAGCTCAACAAGACTTGCTGACAAAGCGCGAGCACTGTAGCAAAAAAACACCTCAAGTCCTCACCATCACCCAGCCACCACCACACAGTACCGCGTAGCAGTAGGAACGGACCCACCGGATGGTACGAGGGTTGGCAGGGCAGGCTGACAGGCATTGCCGCCATCTGCCGCCAGTTCAGACACTGGGCCCAGGCAATCCACCACCAACCTCTTGAGGTACGCGCCCACAGCGCAAAGGCTCTTCATTGAGTCCTCACATTCTTTTAAATCAGTTCTATTTACTTATTCACCACCGATGCGAGCATTTCAAACGCCACGTCACACTTCCAACAATGTCACCAAACAATGACGTGGCACGCCGGCCACGCTCGTTCTCCACTACCACCATGTCCAGCTATCCCCAAACAGTTTGAATACGTCACCCAGACGAACACGAACGCCGCACAGGCTCAACGAACCGGCAATGCCGCCTGGAACCCAACCACCCATCTCCCATACCACGACGCCACGTCATCGCCAAAACCGGTCCACTGACCGACCTTGGACGCCAACAAGGGACCGCGGAGGGTTAGAATGAGGTCGAAGGGAGTGTAGGAGGCACTAGAAGGGAGTAGGGGGTGAGGAAAGGACGAAAAAAGATGAGAAAAAGGGTGGAACGACACCTACCGGCACGCTCAAGGAGCGGCCGACAACACGTCAGGTGAGGCGACCACCCACATGCGTCCCATCGCAAATGACAACGCCGCGTACCCAGCGTGTTCGCCAGCGCCGTACGACGAAACCGGCCCCACCATGCCGCCATCCCCACTCCCCAGCGCCACATCAACGCCAACATCGGCCCACTGACCGACGTAAAATGTATACAAGGGACCGTAGAGGGATATAGCAAAGCAGGGGGTGCCGAGCACACCCAGGCAACACACGTACCATGCACACCGAACCCATCAACACCAGTTCAAGGGGGTAAAGTACCAACGCCCCCACACCAACACGAGGGCACCCCGCCTGAGCATTCCGGCTCTCAACGCCAACCCCATGCCAGCACCAACGTCCACAGCGCCTGGCCACAAGCCATCAACATCCGGCTCGAGGGGGTGACACCAACGTCGCCTCCCCCGGATCTCTTGACACACCGCGTCCCGAGCCCCTGAGCTCAACGTCAGCCGCACGCCCCAAGCCGGCTCGACAACCCCGGCACTCCCATCCCCCATCCCCATCCTTCAGCACCATGTCAACGCCATCGCCAGCTGATTGACCAACACATGATGTGAACGAGGGACTGTGGTGGAATAGGGAGAGCAGGGGGTGCAGAACAAAGCCCCCCGCAACCGCGTCACTGTACGCAACCATGCCAGCGCCTTACCTTGCGCCTGGCAAACCGCTCGATATTCAGCACAAGGGGGTGAACAGAAGTCGCCCACCCCGGATATTTCGCAGCACCAACGCATGGACGACGTTACCAATAGGTACGTCGCCGAGTGGGTTATACCACCGCCTACGCCAGTGGAGTGCACAATGGCAGGGACAAGGGTGACGACGGCAACGACTGGTACCACCAGATTGAAGTAACCAAGAGGTCCCCACTAATGGCGAGTGACAGCCAGCGGGTATTTACCTGAACTTGCACCACACAGCGGCCCGACGACCAGCCACCATCCCTACCCCGCGCAGGGGACTAGCAAGATCGAGTAGCGACTGGTGTTGACAAGCATGCACACACGGTTCCCTGGCCGAACAAGCAGGATTTACAAAGGACGACATTCAGGGCGTCCAGCACACTTAGCGCACATGGCACCTTACTGGCCCTCCCACACATCGGATGCGGATGTGCACTATTGCCACGCAGTTACAGATGGACGGTGGAGTTATGGGTTCGAGGGGGTGCACACAGCACGATTCCAAGTGTTCAAGGGGGTGTGACGGAAATACCTACGGATATGCCCATCTAGAATCACGTGCCACTTATGTAAGCTATGAGTAGTACCGTTCCGAGTAGTTACTCTTGCTTCCCTAAGTGTAAACAGTAGTATCTCACACATATACTCAGTTAACACTAGTCGAGTCCGACATCAGATTCCTTCATCAGAACACACCATATTCATCATGAACTTCACCACAGCCCTGCAATCTTTGGCAACATCTGCCATGCAAATCAACAATCATCTCCATCCCTGTCCAGTGCAGGGAGGACAGTGAATCACTGCAGAATGGCTTCATACTCTCACAGATGAAGTGTCAGGGTGACACCAAATACAACAAAGTACCGGTTATCCTGTAAAGATACAAGACCAGAGGAGGAAGCGAAAGGTCAGAGGAGGAGGATAAGAGGGAAGAGAGAAGAGAGAGGTTGCCAGAAAGCCATCTTAGAAGGAAGCCCCATAGATATGGTGGTAATCCTGAGATAACAGACTGGAAAGTCTGTTACTCGTTTATTTCAATATATATACTAAATGGTACAGGTGGCTGTGTATTACTACATTGGGACGTAAATTGGACGCGCTAGGCTTGCAGGCAATCGTCAGGTGACAATGTGCATAGCACAAGAGAGAAAGGAAATATGAAGAAAGGAATATACTAAATAAAGGTGATCATCGGGCATGAGGTTGGTGCATGTTTGTGGACCGGGATAGCAGGATAGCCTTGCGATCAAAAGGCTATGTGCAAGGCTATGGGCAAGGCTATGGACCGAAATAGTGATTGGCGGCTGTCAGGTTTATCTGGTGATCGATCAATAGAAGTGTGATCAATCGTTTGTGGGTCCAGAATCTGGAAGCGAGTTGGGAATGGTGTGCCTTGTCATCATTAGTCCAAATGGGGATTAGAACAAAACCCGATCAGTTGCGGATGGAAATAGATTGGTGGAGTTCCCATGTGGCAGGCCGAGTCCAGAGCGGAATGCAGTTGTGCCTTGTGATCAAAGAAGATATAATAAAAGAATTGGTGGGAATGTCCATGTGGCAATTGTTTAAAGGTTGTATATATGTCCGAAATAGGATGAAAGAATTTTCGAAAAAGGAAACTAGATAGGGGTAAAAGTCACATCATGACATGAAGACTGTATGTGGCGGTTTCGTTTAGTCTGCACCAACAAACTCGGAATAGAAAAAACATATGCTGATCTTGTTCCAAGTTAGCATGACATCCACCGAGTTGCTGGAGATTGCAGAAGTATTAGAGATTCCTGACCTGTTTGTCAGTGTGCACAGATACCATTTCTCACCAATCGAGGCTTTGTGCCTCTTATATTCACGTTTTTAAACAGCTGCAGATCAGTTTGATCTTCGCATGCAATACAATCATTCACAGTTGGCTATCTCTGAAGTAGTGAACGAGCTTGTCCTCTACCTAGACACCACTTGGGGCCACCTCGACTATGACCATACTCATTTACTCTCCCCTGACAACCTATCTTGTTATGCTGAGGCTATCCGCAATGTGGGAGCACCTATCGACACGGTGTGGGCTTTTATGGACTGTAGCTCACTACAAATTGATCATTGGAGTAAGTGGGGTAGAAACCGTGCTAGACGTCGGGGCCGTCCGGAACAACATACCCAAATAAAGATCTAACTGAGATAAGTAAAATTTGCCAACGGACTGAGGGAAGAGAAAACGTAGTAATTACCACTGCGCATAAGCTCTATTAACCCCGTTTCATAATCTCTACCGTATCCTCCACGCGTGAATACAGATGCAGCTTGTGACCTCACTCGCCGCCCTCAGTCTTCACAACCACCCCATCAAACCCGACCACCCCGTCCATCACACCCCCACCCCCACCAGGAGTCATCCCGTCCTCCCCCTCCCCAACCAGCGCACCCTCCACTTCGTCCTCATCGCTGCTCTGCCCCTCCCCCGACTCCATTCCCACATCCCCGTCACCCTCACCCTCACCCTCACCAACCACCCCACTAGCCCCCACCCTCGGATCCCACTCCAACTCCTCCGGCTCCTCCACCTCCACCTCCACCCTCTGCCGCCACTCAAACCTCTCCCTCAACATCGTCACCGCCCGCACCGCCCGCTCCACCCTCTGATCATGCGCCCTCCGCACCCCCTCGCACTCCCCCAACACTGCCCCATACTCCCCCCCGGACCCGCCCCCCTGCAGCACCCCAACGGACCCGCGCGAAGGCAGGTGCTCCGCGAGCCGCCGCACGCACGCGCTCTCGAGCCGCAGGACGTCCGTCGTCTGCTGGTTCCGCAGCAGCGGGATGAGCGTGTTGTCGGGCTGCGCGTCCAGCATCGGCATGCACGGGTGCAGCGCAATGTTCGCGAATCGCGGCCCTCCCCCGCCGCCTCCTCCTCCTGCGAGGCTGCTGGCACTGGGACGCGGGGGTAGGAGCGCGGTGGAAAAGTGATGCGTCTGCGAGAGCAGGACGGTGAACTTGGCGAGGACGTCGGGCCACGGGGGCAGTGCGGCGGGGTGGGAATCGAGCGTGCGCTGCAGGGCTGTGATGGACTCTATGATCTGCGTGGCTTTGAACTTGAGCGACTCGAGGTGCGCAATCGGGAGGGGCGGCGAGTTCATGTGGTGGGAGTCAGGGCTATAGCCAAACACAGCCAAATGAACCAAAAGATGTCACGACTCACGCAAGTCACACCTAACTCAAGACATGACCACCACAATCCTCTCCTCGCTCGCACCCCGCCTCCTCTCCCGCCTCCCCTTCACCGTGGCGGGAAAGAGTGTCCTGGGCCCCGCCGCTCGTGTCTCTATCTCGCTGATCGCAGGGCGCAGCGTGGGGGTGAGGCGGGCCCTGTCCACTGCTTCCGTAGCGGACCCCGCTCCAGCACCGAAACTCAAACCCAAACCCAAACCAAAGCCCAAACTAAAAGCGAAATCGAAATCGAAATCGAAACCCAAGAAGACCCCTGAGGCGCGCGTCGTCGGCAAGGCCGCGACGAAGAGCACCAAGTCCAAGTTCAAGTCCCAACCCAAACACAAAAGTACGTCTCCCCTCCCTGGGTCACCCGCCCGTTCTCTCTCACACACACCCCAGTCATCCTCAGCGAAACCCCCAAACCCCCACGCGGCTCCCCCAACGCCTTCATCCTCTTCTTCCAGCACTACCTCTCCGGCCCCAACAAACCCGCATCCCTCGCCGACACCGCTGCCAGCGCCAAAACCGCTGCCAAAATGTGGAACGACGAGTTCACCCCCGCGCAGAAGCAGCCCTACCTCGACGAGCAGGCTGCCCTGCGCGCGCAGTACGTCGCGCGCCGCGCGGAGTACTACAGCACCGTCGGCCCCGGCGTCGTGCGCGCGCTCAATCGGTGGCGGGTCGCGCGCGGGAAGAAGCGCCTGCACGCGCCGAGGGGTGGGCGGGAGAAGAAACCGCTGAGTGGGTATTTGAGGTGGGCGCTTTTTTGATTTTTGGTTTTTTGTGCTGATTGCGGTGCCAGGTTTATGAGCGCGTTCCGCGAGAGCCCGGAGGGGCGGGAGATCAGGGAGGAGGGGTTCAAGGACGGGCACGGGCCGATGGTGCGCGTGTGCGTTGCGGGGGGACAGGCGTGGAGGCGATTGCCGGAGGGGGAGAGGGCGGTGAGTGTCTCTGTTGCTTTGTGGTGCTTGACGGCGCTGATGTGCACGGCAGGCGTACAACCGCGAATGGGAGAAGGACACGAAGGAGTGGAAGGAGAAACGACAGACGGCCTGAAAGCCGTAGGGCGATGTCACGCGTGCTCGCCTGGTCACTACGTCTGCCTCGGGGTTTGTCCATTTTTCTGTTTGTTTGGACGAATGCTGTCTCGTGTGTAATGTTCTTTATCAATAATTTGCGTTGAATGCGTATACAGTCTGCATTTTTTGAGAACTACTACAGACCTCCACGCTGCAAGGCCTGGTAGTGGTTGCATCACCACCAAATCAGTGCTCCAGGAGCTCACGTCTGCCCACGTCCCGTGTGTATACACATTACTTTTGGTTGAGAACTACAACCTCGCCACCAAGAAAGTTTGCAAGACTAACACTGCACCCTACCACGGCTCTGTAAAGCTCGCTTGCCGGTCTCTAAGCCGCTGGAAAGACTCGGCAAAGTGGTGAAACTCCGCATCGTACCTACCACCACATCAGCACCCATTAAAAAAAACCCCACAACCAAAGAACTCACAAAGGCAAATCCCGCCTCAAGATCTTCCTCGACCGCCTCACCTTCTCCACCGCACCCTCGACCTCCTCGATCCTGGGCAGCAACAACGCGTGCAGCCCATCGTCCTCGTCACTCATCGTATAGCTATACCGCAGCACCGGCGACTCGAGGACGCAGAACCTGACCTCCGCGGCCCCGAGCTCGTACGCGAGCAGCCACGTGTGCAGCGCGAGGGTGTCGCACGCGCCCGCTCCTACCGCGGCGAGCGCTGGCGGGATGCTCACCCCCGCGCAGTCGAGCGGGACGACCCAGCAGTGCTTGTCCCCGACCCACCGCGAGCCCGCTTTGACCGACGACTGGGGGTGGTGCTGCTCGACGTCAGTGGCAGACGCGAGGAGGTCCCACCCGCGCTCGGCGTACTTTTCTCGGGCCTTTTCTTGGCGCGGCCCCGCGCTCTCGCATATCAGGGACCGCCGTTTCTCGAACGTCTCTTGCGGGTAGAGGGCATACGCCGTCGTGTAGCTAATGAGGTTCATAACGCAGGCTGGAAAAAATGTATGTGTAAAGGTCGCAGGGACGTGAAGGGGAGGGGTGTACGCACTAGAATGGAAATTGAGGATGATTTCGAGGGGCGTGTGCGTTGCAGCGATGAGCTGGATTTTCAGATCCGTCAGACCCGGCGGGCACTGCTCGGATGCCTTGACGAAATTATACACCGCCGCGACCCCGCGCATCACGTACTCTTCCCACTCAAACGAAGCACAGATCAACCTGGGCTCCCGCACACGCCGCCTCTGCGGTGCGTTCTGAAACGTCGAGTTCTGCCTCGCCGTCGGCCTGAACTCGTACCCCGCAGTCAGCAGAAACAACCCGACCTCCACTCGATACTCGGAGTCCACGTAGACGTCCAGGTCCGCATCCGGGTAGAACGTCCTGTCGAGAAACTGCAGCGCGTTCGAGCCGGAGACGAGGGTGCCCGTGCGGGCTTGGAGGGAGCGGAAGGCCAGGGGGTCTGGGAAGAAGTGGGCGAGGTGGCGGTTGATGTTGTATGCCCGGCGGAAGTAGGACATGACGGCGGCGCGGGATTGGCGACAGGTGCGTGCGTAACGAACTACAGCTCCTGGAGAAAGCCATGAGAATAGCTTGTCGTGGATGGACGGATTGGCGTTGAGAAATTCAATGAAATTTCTTGCGTTCATACTTGGACGGACTCGGACAACGTCACGTTACCGTGCACCCAGGTTAGTTTACAGTAGCTATAGATTAGGGCTTGTACTACTTCTCCCCTAGCTTATTGACCTCAACATCACTCAATGCCAGCCTATCAGTCTCGCAACCCGCACCCTTCTGGGTCCCAAACCCGAATCCCACACCTCGACTCATCAGCGCTTCAAGAGGAAGCGCTAAATCTGTCATCACTTCACCTCCGGCCACCTGAGGAAGATATGATTGCGGCGGGGACAAGGGGGACGACGGCGTGAAAAGAAATCCCCGTTGGATGGACGTGAGGAGGGTCGATATGGGTGTGCGATTTGGAGAAGCCAATGATCCGAAAACGAACGGCGGACCCGAAAGTACGGGGCATGGAGTGGCAGCAGCATCCTCCGAATTTAAATTGCAGGAGGTAGGAGAGGTATTTACCACCGTACCTGCAAGACTTGTTTCTTCAAGGACATCCTCGGCGACCTGAGGCCCGTCATCGTGTATCACTTTCAATTCTTGTATGGGGGACGGCGGCACAGGCACTTCCGCTGGTGTACGAGCGGGACTAGGCGGCAGAGGTACCACTTCCGGTATCACCACTGGCTTACCTGCCTCACCCTTCTTTGCGACCTGTCCTTTTTTCTTCATTGACAATGGCTTCGTCGTTGTACTGACTTTCCGAGGCACCGCCGCTGCCGGACGTCCCCATGTGGGTTTTGTCCCGCCCTCCGCTTTCCGCTCCATAACAGCCTTGGTGCGTGAAAGCTGCGCCAATGTAGGCTGTGTGACTCCTCCCGTCTTGACGACATTTCGGGCCGTATCCGGTGCAGTAGTGGATATTGCCTTTGATTTGTCTGCCGACGACGATGATGCAACGGTGCGCGAAGACGGCTTCGTCACGGGCTGAGGTTTCGATATGGGTTTTGCCTTTTCGTTCAGTTTGGTGGTCGTCAACTTGGTTGTCACATTGGCTTTTGTGGACTTGGTGGACAGGTCAGGCCTAGACTTTGTCGATAGGTCGGTCCGAGTGGTATCGTTCCGAGAAGTCGGTCGTGACCCTTTTGTTTGTTCAGACAGATCTGGTTTCTGGACAGGCTCTGGCCGAGGAATCCGCCGAGCTCCACCGCCTATAGGCTCCGATGCCAAGGGGCGGGTGTCACTAGATGATTGTATTGTGACAGGTCGTTGACGAGTGGGACCAACGGACACCCCAGCAGGCGCAGCCACAGGGGGTACATTGAGCCGCTGAGCGCCAATGGTGAGAGCTCCCGTTGACAATGACGGCGTAATACGCGACGGCTGAGCGGAAGGTGCTGCAAGTGACCGCATAGACGAGGACACAGAGATGGTGCGTTTACGCTCATCCAGATTTGACGTGGTTCGGGATGCTACTATGGTACAACCGACCGGTTGAGCGGGCCGCACAGGAATGAATTCCGGCGGGGGCATGTCTTTCGACCCACGGCCAGCTGGCGGCCGGCTACGCGAAGGTTGTGTGGTGACTTCGGCCTTCTTCGATGTAGCGACAGTGGCCGAGGAAGAAGCGGACCTTCCGTGGGTGAGTGGGTGTTCTACCGTAGACTTGGAGGAAGGAGGTTGCAATGCAGAAGTGGACGACGAGAGTTGGCGTTTAGCTGAATCAGAGAGCGACGAATGAGACTTTTCAAGGCGAAGAGACTGTTGTGGCGGATTCATCGACTTGATGTCCAAGTACTTCTTCATAGTAGGGGAAAGGGGTGATGTAAAGCTGCCAATAGCATTGTCAATATCATGATGCCGCACGACGGGGAGCAGCCACGTACTTCTCCACTCTGTTTGGGAGTAATACTTTGTAAGCCTCGAAGACCTTTCTGCTAGCTTTTCGAATATCCGCGCTGGCATCTCTGGCAGTAACTCGAATTGCAGCCTCCACCCCTCGAGCACGCGTGTCCTTCTCTAGGTCTGGGGGGTTAAAGCAATTCATACAAGCTAACACGCCTTCGATAGAAGCCAGTCGTAGCGACACGGATTTGTCTTTGAGTGACTGAGTCAGATGAGTGAGGATCAAAGGGAGTTGAGTATTTTCGATGATGGCAAGAATGCATGTGCGTGCACGAGTGATAAACACTTTGTTGGAACGTGTGCAAAGAGTAAGAAGTGTCGGGAAAAACAGGTGTAGCAGTGGTTCGAAGGTCGGTCCGAGTCCAGAAGCCACAGAAGTGATTAGGTCAATAGCAGCGCCGGAGAGTTTGGTTCTTTCAGAGTTCATCGCGCTGTTGAGCGCACGAGAGACCCCTCGCATGGCGGCGATAGTTTCAGACGGGAAATCAGAGGCCCCGTCATCACAAAGAACTTTCAATGTTGATATTCCTCGTGCGATAGCGTCCCATGATTCCTCTGTCTCAGTCAGAGATATTTGAGCTTGAATGGAATCGACTTGGTGTTTGAAGCTGGCAGCGGAATCACACTAACGATGGTGTTTATAAGTCCAAATTCTAGAACCTTGAAATCAAACGAATTCACCTTTTTCGTGTTCATCTTTGCGGTAGGGGAGCAAGTAGCTTAAAGTCGTTCCGTTGCTCCTGGCAAAGCCAAAAAGTCCGACAGCCACAAGGCGCGCTCAACGACACGTGATCGCAAAAACAATGGCAGCCGCTGAGGACTTCTGGCACTGCCAAGTGGTAAACGGAAAGTCGTTTGCGGATTTGCCCACATTGACACTTTGTCAATAACCACCATGACCTCTCCTGCAGTCCAAGCTGCCCAAGCTGTGTTGGCCAACGTTGACCTATCTGACTATGATCCAGAACAATCCAAATTAATGGACGAAAGGTGTATCTTGGTGGACGAACACGATAATGCCATTGGTGCCATGGATAAGAAGACTTGTCAGTCCATCTACAAATCCACGGTGCTGCTGATAAGATCATAACTTCACCTCCTCGCCAGGTCATCTCATGGAAAATATCAACAAAGGCTTGCTCCATCGCGCATTTTCTGTGTTCATCTTTCGACCTTCCGACGGAAAGCTCTTGCTCCAGCGACGGGCGTCCGAGAAGATAACATTCCCTGATATGTGGACAAATACGTGCTGTTCCCACCCCCTTGACGACTTTGCAGAAGAAAAGGTAGAATCAGAACAGCTTGGCGTCAGAGTTGCAGCTTCGAGAAAGCTGGAACACGAGTTGGGAATTCCTCAGGCTCAGACACCCATAGACCATTTCCAGTACTTGACGAAGATACATTACTTGGCACCCTCCAACGGGATTTGGGGCGAGCACGAAAGTGAGGTTTTCTTCTCGGTTATAGTCCTTTGACGCTGAAATATTTCAGTCGACTACATCCTGTTCCTCACCGCCGATGTTACGGTCTTCCCGAATATGAATGAAATTCGTGATCATAAATACGTCGACAAAGCTGAATTACAGGCGATGTTCACAGAGTCGGGTGAGCATGTTCAATTACGAGTTCAACTCGCTGATTTCTCAGCAGTCGACAGGGAATTCATTCACTCCTTGGTTCAAACTCATAGCTCGTGATTTTCTGTTTGGCTGGTGGGACGAGCTGAATAACCGTAGAGATACCGACGGAAAAGTGTTTGCGAAGAGTCTCTGCGGCATCGTAGAGGGCAGCAAAGTCATAAAGGTCGACTAAATTTCGTTCATCTTACGTATTTCATGCAAGAAACTTTGAGAATTCATTTGGAATTCCCAGAAGATGCCGGGAGCTCCTAGAGTTGGTATCAAATACAACTGGTATTGGGTCTGACTGACTGGAAAGGCAAAGAACAAAAAGGTCGCTATGGCCACATCACTGTACTAAGATAAGATCCAGCTACACTTGCCACTATATTGGGGGTCCTCGAGCTTCCTTGCGCCGCTATTGAAGTAAGTATCAGGCACTGCACATGCAGCAAGTTATAAAAACGAAGATTCGATGACGATTCTGGGATCTGTTCTCCGGTGGGCTTTAACACCTCCTCCTTCACACGCATACCACCAACTTGCCCATCACAGCACTCGGCGCCTACAATGGAAGCTGCCAGCAACGAAAAACCAGCAGCGCCTTCAGCACGACGTCCAGAGCTACCTGGAACTCGGAGTCAAATGGACACACAGTACGTGAACATGCTCCTGGCACTGGACGGCATTCCGCGCCTGCACAACATGCTTGCTGGGTTCTTCACGTGGATACTGTTGGCTGGGTTTGTTCTGTTCCCGGGGACATTCACCAGTTTGCAAGGTGTACCAGAAAATGCGTTGAACGGGACTGAAGCACACGTGTTGGGCACGATTAAGAATGTGCCGTTGTAAGCACATATAAACATCCCCACTGCGCTGCTCACTGATCGGTAGAAAGGTTCGTGATTGCGTGGATTTGTTGCGGAATCGGTGCAGTCGGGATGTCTTGGCTGTGGTGGAGGTGGATGAATAACTACGTTTGGCTCATCAATCGGATCTTCCTGTATGTGAGAAATAGCTTTTCATGCAATTCCAAAAACTTACTTCACTGTACAACGTAGGCCCGGGCTGCTCAACGCCTTCGCAGGAATCATATCGACGCTCGTCGGCGTGTACGGTCAGGAAAACAAACGGTTTTCTACCGCGAGCAAGATCACCATCACCGTCACCGCATCCGTCGCGGGTATATGTGGCGCCTTGGCACTGATGTATAGCGTCTGGAAACTTGAGCGGGTCAAACGAAGACACGACAGGGAAATCGGGAAGGAAAGGACAGGTGCGCACGGGGAAGGCGCAAGAGACGGAGCCTGAAAGTGGGTACGGCGACCTGGGGCTCACGACGACGACGTATAGGACTCAACGGGAGGATCTAGAGGTAGATTCAGACATGACTTCATATTTGAGGAGATAGATAACCAGGGCGGGGAAGTAACATCATATACAGCTGTGTTCTGTTCATCATGTTGAATAGTCTGGAGTAATTACCAACACAGCTGTATAACTCACCATGTGCACAAGGTGCTCAACATCTGTAATGGCCCTCCCCCACGGTGATTTACGCATGTGTACATCTCATCAATACAGCAAGTGATACTTTCAGAGTAGCAAGGACTTTCCCCAGTTTCATCTATCACCACAAAACAGCATCTGGCGAAGCCACAGACGACGCCAACTCCATCACCTCTGACTGGCGCGCAATCACATCATTGAGCAGTTCCTACACACCACGTCAGGCCGATGAATATACATCCCGACCATAACTCACCATCCTAGGGACACCAACCAATGGACCAAACTCGTTGAGCCTCGCTTCCGCGGGCCAATCCAGGAAATCCTGCAACGATATCTGGCAAAGGATGACTGCAGCCGCAAATGCATTCATTCCGCCGACACTCGCCATATCGTCCTCGCCCTAAAAAAGTGTGGGTCAGCGGAGGGCGCATCACGCACAACCCTAGACGTATAAGAACCTCCTGGGCTTCGGTGTCCAGCCACTCCCGGTTATCCCAAATCACCCCTTCCGTCTCATCACACTCTTCAGCAAGATCCCCAAAAACACGAACAAACACCGCAGCCTCGTTGACCGTCCCCGCAAACGCGAACCAGACATCCGTGGCTCCACGCATGTCGTCACAAGCCTCCGCAATGCCTAGATCCCGACGGAGTTTCTTGAGTGCTTTCAGAATCGGAGGAGAAAACGGGTACGGCGTCGGTCCCGTAGACACTTGAGATGTGTATTGAGATCCAGGGAAGCTTTCGAAAAGTATAAGCATTCGCGAATAGTGCCATGATTGCTGTCCTAAACGTGCAACGAGGGCTCCGCACTGGGAAGGCAGGGTAAATAGAGACACGAAGATTACAGCACTGTGCGGGTCCAAGATGAGATCAACCCCGCCGAGAACGTCACGTTCGACAAAGTCGACGGCACATTGCGGCGAACGGAGAGAACGAACAAGATTTTGCTTCTGGATGACGTCCATGGACGCCATGTAGCGGTGGACAGTAGATGGCGGCAGCCAAGAGGACGGTAAGCGGACAGTGTTGCGGTCAAAGAGTTCTTCAGGCACAGCATGTGGTAAACACGACTCAGCAACAGCATAATTCGGCGCAACGACTGGGAGATTTTGGGGACTCAGCTCAGGGCATCGCTCGTTTGCTGTACTTTGTTTGGAACGTAATTTCATAAATTCAGCGATTGTTGGCGGTAAAGCAAAGGTGGATGTCGGAGAATGGGTACGGAGACGGGACTCGGTCTCAGGTCCGTCAACAACAATTGCGGCAGGAATATCAGAGCGTGTAGCAACATCTTCTTGAGAAGGGATCGGCTGTGCAGGTTGGGATGGCGGGGCCTGATGAGAATCAAAAGACAACGGCAAGAATCCTCGGCGTTCCGGGTCAGTTTCATCAGCGAAGAAGGCAGGATAAGCAGGATCCCCGAGTCCAACATGGTACTGACCGCCATCCATAGGCTCGCCCAGATCTTCGTAGGATTGATCCATGGTATATCGAGCAAATTCGGCGTCGTATCCGTCATCAGACTCAAAACCCGAGGCTAGCGGCAAGTTTTCTTTATCACCGTCGAGAAAGTAAGTGTTCGAGTCGTCAAAGTCAGGCCATCCGTGAGGCAGATCAAGACGCAATTCGTCCGAAGTATCAGTATTGGGGAGGAAAGAGATGCCAGAGTCGTTAATATCTTGCGGGTGATACGAGTTGCGCTGTAGTCGAGGCCGTTTCGCGGGCCTCTGGCTATCCGATTTCGCAGGAGATGGGTGCGAGATGATGCATTCTTGATTTTCTTTATCGCTGCTGTCCTCGTGGTCTTGAGGGTCTAGATATTCGTCCTCGAGAGAAAGCCCAGAGAGCCGCCGACGTTCATGTCTGGTCAGAATCATTTCACAGCCATCGTCACTTGGGCCGAATTTATTCATCGCCTCGTTTAAGCCCTCGGGATCCGCCCAATGGTCTTTACGTTCAGCATCCGAATTGCTGTCAGAATCCGTAACACCCGCTTTCTTGAAAAGATTTCTCAATTTTATCGCGTCTTGGTTCCCCTCACAGTGCAATCCTTCTGCCACAAGTCCAGATACGCCCGTCACCTCCTCATGCGTAGGCGCCTTCAGACCGAACTTGAACGGCCTATGAACGAAAAAGTCCCCCCAGGGATTATTATTAGTCATCCATCAAGTCCCCCAAAGCGAAAGAGCAAGACGAAAAACGAACATCCAGGACAACTCCATGTTAAGAGACGGGATCCCCTTAGCCTTTCTCAGGAAGCCGGGATGCAAGGCATTCGGGTCGACATTCTTTTGGTGCTTGGAAGGAGCAACAAGGTCTGGCAAATTTGTGGGCAAAAGCATCCCACTCGGAGGATGACAGTTTGGCGGGAGAAGAGTCGGTACTGCAGAATAAATATAAGTGTAGTCAGTATAAATCCCGCCGGACGAATGAATGAATACTGGCACCCTCCATCAGGAGCCCGTCCTTCTCGTCCAATTTCTCGTTCAAAATAGGATCTTTCGGATCCTGCCCGTGAACATCCTTGCATACTTTAGCAATAATGCCGTCCAAGCTGTCTCCCACGTCCCCCTCGGTCGTTGCACACGGTACAATGTCCGCATCACAAGCTCCAGCAGTTGAAGGTGGTTCACCAACCATCGACATTGGCGCCTGTGGAGAAGATGTGTAAAGCTTCGGACTGGGAGCTGACACAGGCTGCAACAATGGGATGAGCGGTAGCAGAAACGAAGCAAAGCTGCGGAGCAGATTCATAACCCGCATATTAAAAAGAACTGAAAATTCTTACTCTTCCCCGCTGGCTAGAGGCTTGGGCTTTTTCCTCGCTCCGCCGATTTTTGTCGTCCGGGGCATCTCTACTTCATCTGCAGGTGGAAAAATGTGGTCAGTTGCAGCTTACGCCAAGTGATTGAGTATGAGGGCATTGACCCATTTTGGCGTCCATCAGCATTTGTATCGGGGCCGGGGTTGTATTTGGCGAGGAAAACAAAAAAAGCTCATCTATTTGGTCGATTTTCTCGCCTTGGCTTGACGCAGGGGTGGAGGGGGTTGGTGGGGAGGAGGATTTGTACGTTTCTGACGCACATAAAATCAGCCACTACGCAAAAGGAAGGCGGCAGCGAAATGCACACGCACGCCAACCATCCACGACAATCATGTGTTCCTTGTAGAGATCAGGATCTTCGTCTTCTATCTTGACATCCGCTATCTTCGAAGGCAAGTCTGATATCGATTCAAGGCCTGACGGATGCGGTTGGCCAGCCATGCTGGCCTCGGAACCAGGCAGGCGGTCCCTCGGGAAAAGAGGTATGAATGGTGATTCCGGTCGCACGTAAGTCGGAGGAAAGTCGCCGCGTAAAAATGCTTCGACGTGTGGATTTACACGTTTGGGATTTGGGCAGGACAGAGTTGCCGTCGATCTCAAAAGCCCCGTCGCAGCAACGTACGTTTTGGCATCGAAAGCCAGCCGGAGGTTTCTGTGCGACGTGCTAAATAAGTCGGATTCATCAATTTGGTGAAAGGATGGTATACGTACAATGCATCCTCAAGCTTTACTTTCGGCTCTTCTTCGATAACATCAACTTCTACAGCCTGGAAAGAACTAGAGGCTAGAAATGAGGAATATGATGCCCGTAGCGATTCCAAAAAGTGTTTGGTGCCTGGTCTCGGCGTCTGATGAATTGCGCGTGTCGTCAGCTCCGGCGACACAGGTCTATACATTGAATGTTCATAGTTGACTACAACACCTATTAGTACATAGATTATGAGATCAAGGCATGGAAATGCGCATACAGTCATCTTCTTCCATCCAGCATCTCTCCGCCACTGGTTTACCAGGGAAACACAAAGATTTCCTGAGATACCATAGGCTCTCCTGGTCTGCCGACCATTTCTGGTCGTAAGGTTCAAGAGACGCGAAACCGTATGTTCGAGACAAAGTGTCGAACGGGTCTGATGGTAAAAGAAGCGAGTGCGGGTCGGTGGTGGGGATTTCCCGGAGGTATTCAGAAAGAAGCTTAACGGAAATGATTGTTCAGTCTAGATCGTGATGATAATGAAATACGGGGCGAACATTTTGAACAGCATCTTCGGTGAATGTGATGTAGTCTTTCGTCAGGTGAGTGAGCACGTAGTCGTGCAATAAGGTGCGGATATGAACCCGAAGAGCCTTTTCCTTTGCAAGATCTGACATTGGGCTGTAGTAGACCAAGTCAAGGCGTGACTCGGAGGGAAAATCAATTCGCGTGTCCCTGCACGTCAACTTACGGTCCATACATTTAGTATCCAGCAATGTCAGGTAAGGATCTTTTCATTAATATTGTCGCCCGCGCGCCGTTCCTGCAACATCCTCGCAGCTATTAGTTGCCGCCCAGTAAAGTGGTGTCCTGCCATCCATGCCCTTCGAACTCGCGTCAATGTCGTCCCGCGCCAGCAACAACTTTACCACTCCCTCGTCCCCATTGCCAGTGAGAGCCGCCCAGTAAAGTGGTGACTTTCCATCCATGTCCCGCGCATTCACGTCGATGTCGTTGTGTGCCAGCAACAACTTTACCACTTTCTCAGACCCAGTCCTGACCACCGCCCAGTAAAGTGCTGTCCTGCCGTCCTCATCTTTCGAGTTCACGTCGACGTCCTCGTGGTTCAGCAACAACGCTACCGTTGCTGCGTTCTTAGAGCAAACCGCCAAGGTAAGTGGTGACATGCCATCCCTTTCCTTCGCGTTCACATCGACGTCAGCAACAACTTGCACGCTGACTCCTGCTTATTCCGTACGGCCAAGGAAAGTGGTGTCATGCCATCCCTTTCCCTTGCGTTCACGTCGATGTCAGGATGTCGCAGCAACAACGAGACCACTTTCGTATACCCCCAATTAGCCGCCCATAAAAGTGGTGTCCTGTCATACCGTGACCTATCCCTGACATTTACGTCAACATTCTGTGCTAGCAGCAGTTCCACCAACTCCTCGTGTCCATACATACTTGCCCAGATCAGAGGAATTCCTTCACCCATCGGAAAATGCTCCAGGAGGAAAGACACGAGGGGAAGAAAGCCAGCCCTGCCAGCTTGCATCAACGCGTACCGCGTGTACTTATCAGAGGATTCGATCCTAGGTGAACGAATAGAGGGGTGACAGCATATATGTTTTAGAAATGGCAATGGATGGTCGCGTTCTGTCCATTTCGACTCTTGACTTGGAAGATTACGAAAAAGGTGTTGTGGAAGTTCCGGGACATGGTCTCGCAAAGAGACGCTATCAACGCAGCAACACAGAGCATCAAAGACCTCCTCCGTGCAAAGCGGATATCGAAGGGCCCTCGTAACGATCTGGTTTGTACTGGCAGTCAAAACCTTGCCTAGGATGTATTGGGCCTTGAGAGAAGGTGGCGCAGACTTGAAAATGTCATAAAAATATCGAGATACGTGTGGCAGAGTGTCCGACAGTGCATGAAGTTGCACTTTATGAAGAAGCTAAACATTTCATTCAGACTTTCCCCAGACTTTGCAGGTAGTTCTGTGGAAAGTGTGCGACTTACTTCCACAGAGAGGTCTGCTAGTCCAGGACTTTGACCGTGACGATACATGGAGGGGGATGTTCAAGTTTGAGTATGGCAGTTTCTGCGACTCGGACGGCTCTATATAGTGTGTTTGAACAATGGCGTTCACAAATTCCAATATACAGTGGCTCTTTGAACGCCACGGTATAGACGCCATGTATGAGTCATGGTTGCTTTTTAATCGGCAACTGCCCGAGTGGAAGTTGGGCCTTGCAACTGGGTACGTGAACGTTATGTCTCCTGACTTGAAATGCCATAGTCAAACAAAGGGAAATAGGCAGGAGGACGGCGCAAAGGACGGAGCCTGAAATTTCATCACTCTACCGTTTGGATGTGGACACTCCAGGATAATAGGCGTGCTGCTACGCATAGCTGTAAGTAAGAACACGATTGAACAAAATTCTCCAAGAACGACGTCGTATTCACCAGTCTCGCAACGTCAGATTTGGGATGAGAATTCAATTTACGACTGTTGATGCAAACTGCACCGACCATCTCTCCATGCAGGACATCACGAATTACGTTTGTCTGTAAGGTGTATTACAAGGGGCCTTCCACGCATGGTCGTGGACTAGGCGCTCAGAAGTTGAGCCACCTTCGATTCCACATCCAACGCTGAGAGGTTGTCCAGTTCAACGTGCTTCTCCACTCCACGCTCTATTGCAGGACCACACGTGCACAACCGTGAGTTCATTCTGCATACGACCATAAACGGACACAACGCACCAAATCTCACAAAGACCCTAGCTGGCGTCCCGCTCGCTTCCCGAATCAAAACTGGTAAATCCGGATTGTGCTGCTTTATCGTAGGGTATCTTGATTTAATGAATTGTCTGCACAAATACACCGGATATTGATTGAGCCAATTAGGATGAAACATGTGAATAACATGAGGCGAAGGTGCTGACCGTGTACCTGCCGATGCTGCCCCTGTTTGTGAGCATAGAATGCGAATTTCTCGAAGGGATGGCGAGACGACCTTCGCGAACGACATGGAGGTTAACAAGGAAGAGCGTCCGGAGTAGTAGTGGCTGGAACGTTTGGAAAGAAACACGTGTAAATAATTACCTAAGCGGTAACCACCAATTCCGGTCAACCAACCGTTTCTCTGCAGGTGCTCTCACACGAAAATCACAGACTTTGACGACGCCCTCTCGTCCTCGCACAATGGACGATGAGCAAATACAGCAGGAGGATTGGGCGAACAGCAGAAAGAACAGGCTTCCGTCCTTCACTGAGGTCTTGTCTAGGAGAACGCGACCCCCGGTAGATTTATTCATGTTTTAGTGCGTGATCTTTTTTTCTTCTATCTGCTTTAGTTCTGAACCCTTCATTTTTTTTTTGATGGGGGCGATGACAGCCTCTTCCTCCAACGTGAAAGTGCAGAGGACATCTTAGACTTCTGGCTTGATGTCCAACAACATGAGAATCTCTGTCGCGCCTACTTCAAGGACGTGCGCAAGTCTGGTCGCACAATCAAAGAGGACTGGCCACAATACTGGGATTACGCCCGTCGTCGTGGGTCAATATATGGCACAGTCGTTGGTCTGAGTCCGAACGGCGGAGGCACGAAGCGGAGCACGACGAGTACGAACGAAATGCTAACTGAGCAGGACAGGCGCAATCTTTCAGCGACTGCAGATGAGAAACAAGGTGGAGGTAGACGCTCGACAAGTCCGCGTCCAGGCACTCCAGGCGTTATGTCCGAGGGTACTCATGTTGCATCCTCATCACCACCCGCAGACGGCCACGAACCGCGTTCAACGACACCCTTCTCCCTGTCCGGCCGCACGCCCACGTTGTTCAACATGAAACGCGCCTCTCGCGCCCCGACAGTCATCCCACGATCATCTGCCATCACACGTATGGACCTCGTGGCTTCCGCCGAGCGCATATTCTTTCGCTATCTCTCGCCTGCCGGAAATACGATAAACGCGAACGAGAACCACGAGATTTACCTACCTCCTTCACTTCGAATACACAGCTTCCCCCTCAGCAGCACGCACGATATTAAGACATCGAGCGAGTTGAGCTTGATGGCGCAGATTCCAGATATATACCATGCGCAAAAGGAGTACTGCTTCAGAGCCATGGAGCAGGATGCTTTCCCGCGATTTTTGCGATCGAAGGCGTTTGGGAACTTGACCCCCGTATCAGCACTGGTACGGCTTATCGTTGGCCTAATTGTCCTCTGGATTGGGTTGGCTGTAGGCCTTTCTTTGATCTTCCTCGATTTGCACCCCAAATCTAAACGTTTCTTCGTGAGTACCAATTACCTAGCAACGCGTAAAAATCCAACTCATAATGAGCGACAACAGCTATTTATACCCTTCACCATCGCTGTCCTCTTCCTTATCTCTCACCAATATGAGCTCGATCCGATCCTCGTCTTTCTTGGCCAGTCCGAAACTACGCCCTTCCGCACCCTGCGTATCCACGAGCCGTATGTCAAAAAATTGCTCCTCGGGCGCGCGATCTGGGTCACCATCCTCGTGGCTGGCTTCGTGACCGGCTTGACTCTGCTCTTCTGGGCAATCCCAGGGCATAGATTGTAAACCAAGTCGTTTGGGACATACCGACTCTTGGGCATGGAGACATATGTACCACTCTTTTTATGATGACTTAACGTGGTGATGTTGCAGTCGTTTACTTTTATCTTTCTTTTGTTATATATGGATACCTCACGCCCTTTCACAGAGTACTTACTAGCAGTAGTTGTCCCTTTAATTTGTTATGGCCTTGTGAGCCAGTGCACGACACGTGATGTGACATCATTCCCGATTTAGCAATTGGCTCAACAATTTGAGCAATTTGTGACGTCACGGTTCTATATAAGACTGATTTCGTTCCAGTGAATCCCATTTCTTTTTTCCCCTCTAACCATCACCAGGTCACCTTCAATAATGCGTCTCGCAGCGGCATTCCTTTTCTCCTCCCTCCACTTTGCAAACCCCTTGCATCATCACTCTTTTGGAAACAAACATGCCTCTCGTTCCATCACTGCCCTCCGTCAACACCACGAACCTCGCGAAATCCTCGATGTGTGTGCATATATCGGTGCGGATGTCCTCGCTAATGAGTCTCTTTTTGGCATTTCTCTTGGCCAATTCGGACTTCTCGACGTATGCCTCTGTCTCTCCGACCTCCGCCTCTTTCTCAGCAGCGATATCAATATCCAAGCTGCTGTTAAGGTCTTAGGCGAACCCGCTCTAAACGCCCTTTTGGCTTCTCTTGTGCGTTTGGTTGTATTATTTTCCCCATGATGGTCCCGGATCTCCGCTCCCCAGATCAACTTGTCACCCAGTTCCATGGCCTGTAATCAACCTCCGAACTCTGAACCACTTTGTTCTATCAACGATGTCTGCGGTTTCACATGCAATCCTCCTTATGAACGATTTGGAGACGTATGTCTTTGTGCCCCGCCCAACATGGAATGTAACGGCCGCTGCGGCAGGTTTCCCAGAGTACGTCGTCTGCCTTCTCCTTCTCAATAACTTCGCGCACATATGCTCTCCGCTCGCGATTGCTTTCGCAGGGTTGCAGTTCCATTGTCCCCCGCTCGAAGACCGACCACAACTTACGCCCCAGGGATGGCGTTACGACCCTTGTTCAAGCCCAACGAACCTGTGAACTCTATGAATCCGTATGTGGCGTGTACAACAATTTGGGCTATGAGTGCTTGAACGTCCAAAACACCCTGGACAGCTGTGAGTGTTTTGCGAACGCTCCGGGTTCTCCAATAGGATGCTCACACATGCGGGCCCTTACACGTTAGGTGGAGGATGTGTTATCCCCAATCCTTTCGCTCCTAGCCAAAGTATCCCGGGTTTGGACTGCACTAGTCTGGACGGCGTTGACGACGTTGCTTGCAATGACGGCCGTTGCGCTATTAAACAATGCAAAGCAGGTTGGTCGATCAATGGCAACGGAGATGGGTGTGAGGCGCTTGGGGTGCGCTCAGACGGACCGCCAGACGAACTTTCTCCCAAGAAGATGAGAAGAGAAAAAGCTCCAGCGACGTTGGATTCTACTTTAAAGTCGGATTTTCTCTGCAGCGATCAGAGTGGACGTACCAGACCTTATGGTATTGAATACGAGACTAACTGCGACTACGACATTGCGGCCGTTGTCGAAACAGAGGACGACGGAGACGTGGACTCAGAGCCGGAGAGTCTCGTGGACTCCCATGCAACAGTTTTCTAAACATTGTTCTTGATTCAATTTCTACTAGAACTCAGGCTAGTCGTATGTAACCGTACGCGCCGGTGTGTTCTCTCTTCGTTGATGACCAGCCTTGTTCACGCATTACTATGACAGGATCCGCGATGTATTCCCCCCCTTCGTTTGTTGTATTCTTTTCGTCAATGTAAAACGAACTGTACATGTATGATACCTGGACAGACTCGGTGTATGTACGTGCACCCCCTACCAATGGATCGACCTCTGCTCTTCCAAATACACCCTGGAAGTTCTGAAACTTCTGATAAGCAGAAACACGGACAAGAGTATCAGAAATATTACTGGGGGAATACGCTCAGGCTGACGGACTCTTCATTTCTGCGATACCCTTGAATGTGTATATACAGACCTAAGAGATCGTATCTGAGAACCTCTGGTGACATACAGCGATTTGAATTTAATGGGAAGGATCCTTAACTACCAAGTACGATATCAATACTGGATTCCTACTCCTTAATCCCAATCATCATCATCATCATCATCCTCATCCTCACTGTCCCCCAATTTCTTATTCCTTTCCAACAGCGCCGCAGCAAGTGCCGCCGTCAAATCCCCTCCAGCTCCCCCTCCCCCCGTGACGGAGCTCTCCTCGCTGCTAGGGGGCGGGGGCGTAGAACGCGCCGGCGACGAATTGGCGTCCGTCTTCCGAAGGGAGTGGATCCCTTTGCCAGAGATATCGGCGAGGAGATTGCTTCGGCCCGGTTGCGGTGTGGGCAAGGAAGCTGCAATTGATGGAAGCGCACCAGGAGGTGGCGGTGGCGGCGGGGGTGCCCCTCCAAACGGCGGAGGAGGCGGCGGCGGCGGCGGTGGCGGCGCCCCTCCAGGTGGGGGTGGTGGTGGGGGTGGTACCCCAGATGGAGGTGGAGGTGGAGGTGGCGGAGGCGGAGGTGGCGGAGGTGGAGGTGGAGGTGGAGGTGGAGGTGGCGACCCGCCATAAGAAGGCGGAGGGGGTGCAGATGGAGCTTGGCTCGGACGGCCAGGAGGCGGTGGGGGAGGCGGAGGTTGAACGCTTCGCGTTGGAGGTGGTGGTGGCGGCGGAGGTGCCGAGTTTACGGGACGTGCAGGTAGCGAGTTTACGGGACGTGCAGGTAGCGAGTTTGCGGGACGTGCAGGTGGCGGGGCCACTCGAGGAGGCTGAGGGGGTTGCGGCGGAGCTAGTGGTGGCGAGATGGACCGGTGAGGAACTGGAGGAGGCTGCGGGGGCCGCGAAGGCTTAGGGGGTTGCATAGTTCGAACGGGTGCTGGTGGTTCGCGGGTGGGAGGGCGTGGTGTTGAAAACGTCGGCGAAGTCACAGTCTCCTGATGCCCGTGAGTCCTACTCCGAGAAGGTGGGGGCGGGGGTTTCTTCTTGGGCTGGGCGGCAGGTTGGTTTTGTTGCGCGTCTCGCATGTAGTCTTTGATGAAATCCATTTCCTTGGCGATAATGGCTCTGTCGACGCCCGTCATTTCGAGTTGGCCGAGGAAGGCGGTCCATGACGGGTCGACGTTAGTGGATGAGAATCCAGTTTCTGCATCGTAACCCATGTGCGCGACGTGCACGAAGGAGCCGGCAGCAGGGCCTGAAATCATGGCCTTGTCGATCTTGCCCCCTCTGCTGCTCGTTTTCTTCTTCTTTTCTGAAGGTTGAGATTTCGCTACGACGAGGAGGTCAGCGGATTGATTCGATCGAACCTGAGAATACTTACAGTTTTCGGCCTTCAACTTTGCGGTCACTTTCTTAAAAAGAAATTTCGCATCGGTTTCATCCGCAAAGACAAAACCTATCATGCAATCCTGTCACCCAATCAGCATAAATAGCGGTGAAACATGTGAAGACTCACATCTCCTGCGAAAGAGTGAAAGAACGGTCGGTCCTGGAAATACTCAAACCTCTCGTATGCTTCATGTTCCCAGACCACCCCCCTCGTCCCTTCCAAATCCACTAGCCGCAAGAAGAAAGCGCCTCGCGCGGTATCTTGCAGAAACGCCACCGCGCCCTGGAGGCCGCTGTAGGACCAACGGTTGGGGTGTGGGTGGGCATAGTAGATGCGGGCGAGGGTGGCAAATATAACCTTGTTCGACGATTTGGGGATAGCGGCTTTCACTTTGTTTTTTTCGTCTTCGGATAGGGCAGATTGAGCTGGCATAATGTTATTCGATGCGAAGCTGCGATGTGGCGTGGAAATATAATTTTCTGCGGAATTGTCACGGTCACGGTAACACATTCACTGTCAAAAAAAACAACTTGAAGCAGCTAATTTTTCGACTCGTAAGCTTCAAGTTAGATGGAGGGAAGGTTATAATTCATCGCGCTTAGCGCTAAGACTACGGCAAACTCGGACTCCGAATGGACGCTATTTGGAAGACCTGAAGCTTGAAGAGGGCTGGCACCCATGAGGCCAATCGATAAAGTATCGATCAAGGTAACCCACATATACCCGCAGGTTGCAATTTTGAAGCCCCATGGCTACACCCACGACATCTAGGTCAGCCTCTCCCTCGTCTTCTGGACCTTCGATCTTTGAGTCCCAATTCTCAATCTGACCCGAATGGGGATGGGATCGACAAAGACCAGGAATACTATTTCGTTGACGTGGTATTCCCCCGGTTGAGCAGACGTCGACAGTCTTTCGTGACATCTTCCGGCTTCCTGTTCCGGAGAACGAGGCTCCCGACGGCTCCAGTGACGAGCAGCCATTCCGTCTGGATGGAATAAAGAAGAAAGATTTCCGTTTATTGCTGAAGATTCTGGTCCCGAGGTCAGTTAGACTAATCACATGTGTCTTCAAACGATGACCAATGTTGCGGTGTAAGGTTTCCTCTCGTAGCTAGGTCTATGCCCTGGAAAGAATGGCTCTCGATTCTCGAGCTGGCCCTTATGTGGGATATGGATCAAGTAAAGGACCTCGCTATAATTGCTCCGACTACTCCTACAGAAACGGGATAGTGAACACAATCGTCACTATCATCGAAGTGGACCAACTCATTCGTGACGATTTTCAGGCCGAGCTACAGTCGACTAGTACGTCTATGCGTCCGAGCCGTAATATCTTTGTCCTGTATTATTTACTACTAGTACATGTATTTCCATGCCACCGTTACGCACTCCTGCTGTGTCAGTTGAACCACGCCCCACGACATTTCGCGTGTTATCGAGAACAGCCTACTTCAACGTAGATGGAGAGCATGCTAAATGGCCACAGAACATCGTTAACACAGGTCTCCGAATTCGAAGGTGTCAAACTGCTCCTATGAAGCCCCGTAGCCCACTCCAGGGTGAGTGTCTAATGTCTAACACGCAAGTTGGCCATCACCAGTCGATTCCGAAGCCCCATGTCTACATTCATGGCACCCGCACCGTCACCTTCTGTAGCTTCTAGTATGTCTCTACCAAACACGCCGAACCAATCTTTCGACAAAGACGATGAATACTATCTCGTTGAAGCCGCATTCCTTGTACGTCCACACCAATTACAGTTATGCGAATACTGACGAACTTAGGTGGAAGGCACCTTATTCAGGGTCCCTCGCCTCTCGTTCGAGCAGACGTTAACTGTCTTTTTTGATACCTTCTGTAGTCCTATTCTGGGGAGCTCCAGTGACGAGCAGCTGTTCCGTTTAGACGGAATAAAGAAGAAAGGTTTTCGCTTACTGCTGCAGGTCTTGGTCCCGAGGTCAGCAGGATTGAGCCAACGTCTCTCCAAATGACTGACCAGTGTCTCGGTGTAAGGTTTGCCCACTCAGCTACATCCATGTCCTAGACAGAATGGCTCTCTATTCTCGAGCTGGCGGTTATGTGGGATATGGATCAAGTGAAGGAACTCGCGATCGACAAGCTGAACACCAGCGAATGGATAGATCCGTTGAGACTCTCGACCGTACGACAGGGTTTCTCCGAGATCCGCAACAAGGCAGTACGGGAGTTCACCCCCTCTCATTGCCTGCCACCGATTGACAGGATATTGCTGGCTAGGGAGTGCCGGGTAGCTGACTGGTTGTTAAGCGGTTACAAGGCGTTGGTGGAGCGAAATAAGACCATATCCGTGGAAGAAGAAGAGCGACTGGGTGCAGGTACAACAATAAAATTGCTCCGGTTACTGCTTATACAGGCCCGCCACCCTTCACGTCCCCTAACTTCAAGCCCGCCCAACCGCAGCGAGTAAAGGACACCGACATTATCGTCGACTTTGGGGCCGAGCTCCGGGCAGTCGACAACGCCATAATGGTCAGACGGTGCACATAATACATCCTTGCTTGGTGATTTCGTCTCACAGATGGATATCCAAGCCCGTGTCGTGTATTGTCGGAAGTCTGTACACACCAAACAAATAATATGGTTATGTCTGTCCGAGCCCAATTCAAAGCAGAGAATTATGTGGAAGGTCTTGGTTACCCATGACGAGAACTAGCTTACAGACGACGTCTTTACATTACTCCCCCAGCAGAACTTTCAACTCTCGGTTTATTGATAAAGATAATTTAACAGTGGCCTGGGTAAGGATTCTGTCAACGGCTGTTCGCACCAGGGGTGTAACAACTTGAAGATATCCCGTACAGGTGAACTGTTGCGAAGCCATTGTTCAGTTGATCATGCACATCGACCATCGTCAAACTTCGGCTGCCAGTGACTCTGCAGAATACGATGACCACCAATCACTCCGAGTCGGACCACTACCATTCATCAATTAACGACAGCATCGTCGGCGCCAAGGACAGTGTCAATACGGTCTACAATTTCAAACTATATGCCGCAGGAGTGAGACCTTCCTTGTCTTCAGAAAGTTTGACCTCCGTTCTGTAGGCCAGATCACGAGTATGTGTTTCAGTGCGACTTTGTATTTAGTAGTAAACATGGCTCATAGCCTGATATTGTATTCTTAACCAGGGTCTTCCCACCACCGGTACATCCACAGCAAACATTGAGTCTGGCCCCAGCGCCTATGATCACTCTACCAATCATACCACAACCACCCGTACTACCTTGGACACTCATCAAGGTAAGATTTACTTGTTTGTTTTGTGGTCGAGCTCATCAGAACTACTAGTACAGCTCTGAATATTTTGCGTGACGCCAGCGCGTCGGGCGCTACATATAATGCCTTCGGTCAGCATAGCGCCTGCGATGACGATACTCGCATGGACATCAGAGGTGATGTCCTCAAATGTATCCAGAATAAGGACGGACACCCCATATACTGGCTCAAGGGCCCGGCTGGCTATGGTAAATCCGCCATTACTCGGACCGTTGCAGAGATGTGTGTAGGACAAGCTGCAAATCACCCATTAGCCAGTTTCTTCTTTTCCCGAAATAACTTCGAGGATTGTAGGAATGCACTGCGCTTCATTCCTACAATTGCGTTGCAGCTCATCCGTTCCGTTCCACCGACGGAATCACCCATTTTGGATGCCATCCTTTGTTCCACTGAAAACATCTGCACAACATCTCTGCGGAATCAGCTTCAAATGCTAGTTATTGACCCTCTGAAAATCGCAAGTCTGTCTTCGTCTGTGGTCATCGTGGTTGACGCTCTTGACGAATGCGAAGACCTCACCTTGGCTGCAGAAATCATAACCATCCTTGCCGATGCCTTTCACAGGAATCCTGACCTCCCGCTTCGGGTATTCATTTCAAGCCGACCAGAAGAGGCAATACGAGAGAGGATATCCGATCCAATCATTGTGTCCATGATCCAGTCATTTTCTCTCAATGAAGTTAATGCTCGAGAAGATATCCGCAACTTCTTACGTCGTCGTTTTAAAGGTATCGGGGAGAGACGTCGAGAATACATGCCCCCTGGATGGCCCGCGGAATCTCAGATCCAGAAAATTGTCGAAAAATCTTGTGGTCTGTTCCAATACGCCTCCGTCATGCTTAACTTCATCGATGCGGATCAGAAATTTCCTGCCGAGCAACTGGAGATCATTTTAAACGCCCAGGATGTCAAAAACCCACTCCATCCACTCTACACACAGATTTTTACCAAACCCTATGCTGAGGCTCGCACACGCTTAGTAGTCGAAACAATTGTTCTCTTATTCAATCCTCTTCCACCGTCAGAAGTCGACCGTCTACGGGGATGGTCCTCAGGCTGGAAGTGGTGTCATTACGCATTGAGAGGTTTACTATTTTCTTTGTCCCCAATGAACCAGGAACGTCTGTTCGCATATTCCATGTCTCCGCCTACGAATTCCTTGCTAGTCCTGGGTGCCCAGATGAATTTTCCATAGATCATCAACAAGGACACAGACATTGTCAGGTTATGCTTGAGGATGATGTTGGGTGGCCTTAGGAGGGATTTATATAATATGGACCTGGGTAAGCTCCCCGAGGTAAACCTTCGGGATCGCCTTTACGACAACAACGGCCATGAACGTGAACAGTCCCTTAACGGAGCTTTACGGTATGCTTGCAAATATTGGGCCAAGCACCTCTCTCTCTCTCGTTCAGGTTCAGATGTAGACATCATGGAACACCTGCAGGAGTTTGGAAGTACACGGATTCTGCATTGGATCGAAGCACTCAGTCTAGCGGGGAATTTGGACAGTGCAATACCTTCTTTGCAAGATGTGCGACACTGGCTGCTGGACGTCAGTTTTGTTATTTTTCTAATTGACATATGCTGACTTGATTTGTCCAGAACGCACCCAACTGTCCTCCTGATCTCCTTCGACTATTAAGTGATGCCGAGGAACTACTCTCGTTGAGTTATGAAACCATCTCCGCATCCGCCTTAGAAGTCTACAATTCGGCCCTCCTTCTGATCCCAAGTGACAGTCTCTTATTCACTAGATATCTTCATGAACTTGAGGAAACAAGGCGAAGATTAGACATCACATTACGGCAGGTGCAAATGGCGCTATATAAGGGGAGACCGTAGGTATTGACCAAGTCAGGTTACTTGGATGCGTACGCACACAATTTGTAGAAAAGGCAACCACCCAAAATGTATTCCATTCAATGGTTTCTTGACAAGCTCGGGCCTCGGAGGCGAATGAACCAAATCTTGATCGCTAACCTGAGCGTGTCAGTTCGAAGAGTAAGGAAAAAACTGATGTGGTTTACACTCTACATGGCCACGGTTTGCAAGCTGCTTGAGTTGGCAAGAAGGGCAGTAGCTCCGACACGATCGTGACACTACGGGATCTCAGTCACCTGAGGGCTCCTTCCATCCATTTTCCGTTTTTGGTTGGGATTGAGGGGCTGCGTCCGGGGAGATGCCAGCCTGGAAATGAGCCGCCCAGGTAACCTCGACAGCTGGTTTAGGCTGAGCTTCACTCGATGGTTTACGGGAGCCGTCTTCACGGTGGATGTAGACATTGAAAGTCCTGCAGGTACCTGCGGCGCCGGTTGCTGCTCAATCTTCTGAAAATGTGTCTGGTTGCTGGCCATGGATGGTGAACTTATAATGATGCATCAATTTTTCCGTTTGATGGTGGCAAAGGTTGACTTACTCTTTCCCCCTTTCAATTGCTGCTTCTACATTTTGTAAAATTTCCAGGATTTTGCCTCGCTTCTGACGAGTTCAGGAGCATATTGTCGGTGCATTATCGTGTCGCTCGACATGTGAGTCAGGACAGTATTGTAGACATGCAATGGAAACACGGAAATAGGATCCATGAATCGAGAAGTTAGCCCCAGTGCCTCCAGAAATAGCTGTTGGAGGAAAGGCGGCGCGTTGGTTGACGTCTAGAAAAGTGAAGGGCCACATAAGTATATGTGGGTGTAGAGCCGTGAAAGAACAGACTTTCAACCAATCAATAACATACTGGAGAGATTCTTCGGCGATACCCAACCTCCCAATAACGCTGAGAGCCTCTATCCAGTAGAGAACATTTGTTGAGCCAAAAACTTCAAGGTCGGCCAAAAGCTCCTCCGTCTCTTGTGCCTGAGCGAGATGCAAGGCCCAATAACAACAAGCATATCGTAAAGCCCCATCGACGTACTCGTCGTGCTCACTCCGGGAATATGTGGGACGGCCGTAGGCTTGCCTTTCCTTTATTTGGGTCACCCCTGCGCTGCGTGGACCCTCGAGACCAGCCATGTCTCTTTTCAATTTTTTCGCCATCTGCTTCAAGCAAAATCGTGTGATACGCGCATGATAAACCCTGGGATTGATGAAATATGTACCAGCACGCTGCTCGTCTGTGAGAAAGTCGCGTAATGAGGTATGGTATATTCGAACATGTTGCAATGATCCATTGGGGATGAAAAGGAGAGTCCGTATTTGTTGCAACCTATAAAGGACATCATCACGCGTCCAATTTAGCAAACTCGATAATTCTGCCAATGGAAGGTGGCTTGAAAGAAGGATGACGGTTCCCACAAGTAGTTGCGTGCGATTTTGATCAGAAGATGTGGATAAAATTTTCCCGTAGAGGCTGTCGATGCCGCTCCCGACACGGAGGACCATTGAGAGTCGTTCGGAAGGGGAGCTGTCCTTGTCACCAATGAACCTTAGTACGGTGGATGCATATACGAACGACCCATCCATTAATACGACGAGAGCATCGACATGATCCTGCGAAAGAGTATGATCCTGAACTCCTCGCTGACTCCATATGTCGTTCAACCCATGCTGCAGGTAATGGTGAATGCTTCTCTGGACATTAGGTTTGTCGAGCGACAGTGAACGAGTCTGTGACTCGATGTGGAGTTCTTGAAATATTTCGTTGATTTGTGGTTCTGGCCGACTTGTAAGAAATAATTGAAGTGGGACTTTGCGATCGCCAAGCGCTGTGGCAAAAAGGGATACGATATTGCCAATCAAGGTCACATCCTCGCACTCGTCGAGTGCATCGATGATGATGACTACCGGAGTCGACAACGGCTCTGCAAGGTTGAGAAGGGGTTTGATGATCAAGATCTGGAGCTGATCCTGCAGGTTTTGATGATCAGAAACGGAGAGAGAATGGGCAAGAGCATCAGAAATGGGGAAATACGATGACGGGACAGAGGCATTTGCGAGTTGGAATGCGATTGTTGGAAAAATTCGACGTCCGTCGCTTCGCTCTTCATTTCCGCGGTAACAGAAGAAACTCGCTGCCAAACGTGACATCCCACAGTGTTCTGATATGGTCTGGGCGAGCGCCGTTTTCCCAACCCCAGCATTTCCATTGAGCCAAAATATGCGACTATCGCCAGGGTTGCCTATCCAATCAAAAATATTCGCCAGTACATCTGCATAGGTACCAGGGAGGCATCGGGTGAAACCTGGCGTTCAAAAGAGTTGTATGCCGCGCCCAAGGCACTGCGTCTAGATAATATGTTCATTGCTTCAGGAAGAGAGTCAGACAGGCAAAGGGAGTGCCAGTGAGGATGTGTTTCTTACGATAACTTGAAGGACCAGGACCTTGAAAGGGTGTGAAATTGTTAACGATAGAGCTGAAATTATATTGATCTCCTGCAACGTCATTGAAAGTGCTGCTACTAGCATCCACGTTCGTTGCATTCTGGAAGAATGGCATAGCGAAGGACAAGTGCCAGTGAGCGTAATCGTAAAACTATTTCCTGAGAGAGCGTGTGATAAAATAATAAACGCCTACATGTAGCTACTACACTGGCTAAATGATCATCGAAATAAGTCTGGCCTACAGAATTCAGCATGTCAAAATTAAATGTACAGAGCGCTACGAGCGCTAGTATACGGAGTTGCACATCAGAAGCCAGCCTGAGCGGCGGTCCTCTCAGCCAGGCTACCCCGTGCTGCCCAAGCTTTCACATGCGGAGCACTCTCTTCACCTCCCAGTGTGTTTTCCCCACCCCATGCGCCCCAAGCACCTCCGCCCGGAGTCTCGATCAAAATTCGATCTCCTTTCCCAAGGAATACACTTGCCTTGCCGCCGATATTGATTTGTCGGGAATGTGCCTGGCCATTTCCCATAATATCGCCGTCCTCCTTACGAGGTAGTTTGATCCACGTATTTCGTCCAAGTGCTCCCGGTTTGCCGCCTTCCATACCATATGGTTGCCGCGTGCGTCGCTGATAAGTACGTTGCTTTTCAGTGAACTCATGCGCTGAAATGAAGGCTCACCTCGGACAAAATGGAGACTTGCAGTGGCTGGAGAAATTCTATTTCTCTCACTACCCCTTCTCCGCCTCGCCATTTGCCCTCCCCAGCAGATCCTTCACGGAGCCCGAATCGGTGTAATATCAAGGGATAACGACGTTCCAAGATCTCAACATCCCCGATCCGCGTGTTGGTGATGTGTGTGTGGACACCGGAGGTACCATGCCAATTGGGTCCGGCACCAGAGCCACCGGCGATTGTCTGGAATGAATGTGCTAAGAATTGTCCTATGGTAGTTCTGTCTAGACACGTACTTCGTAATAACCCCACCCGGCGACATTTGTCCCGTCCTTGGCTTTGCCACCGGCGCCGAACGTAAGATTGCTACCATCACCACGCCATGAGCAGAGACCTAGGTGCTGATAAACGCCTCAGGCTCACTTGGTGCAACCTTGGCTTGCGGCACAAGCATGGAATGCTTTCAAGACAACATCCACAATCCGCTGAGAAGTAAGGACATTGCCTCCACACACGGCTGCTGTACGGGATGGTGACAGCAAACTCCTTTCGGGAATCTTAACTGTGTATTCCCAACAATATGTATTCGTTAGAATGAGTGCCATGTGAAAATATTCTTAGACGAACTTGTAAGCGGCACGAGACAGCCTGCGTTTAGTGGAATATCAACATCTAACATGGACCGCATGCAGTATATGACGGCGGAATGCACCACAGATATGGGCGCATTGAGATTTCCCCGGACTTCAACTCCTGTACCGGCAAAATCCAACACGGCCGAGCCCTCCTCTTCGTTGATTTCCACCCTCAACTGAATCTGCAGTATATGGATGAGCCGACTTTTAGACGACAGATGAATGGTAAGACCTACGGGTGAGCCATCATCTAGGTAATCGATAGACGTGAGGACGTTAACTCCTGCGCGCTTGGCCACATCGCGGAGGAGATTACGAACAGAACTTTCGGCATTTGCGCGAATATGGTACATGTACTCTTGTACGGTCTGAAGACCGTAATCCTCGACGACTGTTCAGATATTTACGATCGGTGGCAATGAAGAGGGGGAAAACATACTAGCATGGATGAGCTGGATACCTTTATGATTGGCAGCGATTTGCTACGAAGACCGAAGCGATTTAAGAAGCGGATCACTTTCTACCACGGAGAACGGATACAGACCGCCTTGAGGTCACTTTCGACATCGTTGATATTCCTACATCCTGAGCTACCGGGATATTGGCTGGGCTTGTCAACCATGTACTCCAGTAGTCCCTTTCTATCGAAGATCCCTCCATTGACTATTTTGAAGCTGACGATTTCTGCACCTTCTTCGAATATGTTGACGGATGTAGGGGGCATTGACCCAGGCAGAATTCCTCCAATGTCAGCATGATGACCCCGCGAAGCAGTAAAGAATATGATGTCCTGCGTATTTTGGGCAAAGACGGGAGTGATTATGGTGATGTCGGGGAGGTGACTGGTGAAGGATAGTTACATCCATCAATCAAACGATTGCAGAAAGTACACGCACGAGCCCCCAGCATGAGGAGAGTTAGTCATAAGAACGTCCCCCTCTTTGAGCTCATGTCCATAGAGATTCATCTGATACTTCACGGCGCTTATCAATGTTATTTAGCACGAAAATCATGACTCATTATGTATAGGTGACTTACAAGCTCATAGATCCCAAGTGAATTGGGATGAACGGAGCATTGGCTACCAAATCACCATCTGGTGCAAACAAAGCGCAGGAGAAGTCAAGCCTTTCCTTGATGTTTGTGCTGATGGATGTCTGTTGGAGAGAACGTCCCATAGCTTCCGCAACGCTCATGAACCGGTTGGCAAAGAGCGTCAATATGATCGGATCAGGTTCTTGAAATCCATTTTGGCCCGTAGACATGGCGAACGCTATATGCTACAAACGATTTAGCCATGGAAATAGATACAAGCAGCATACTTACGGTTCTTGAACAACGCTGGCCTTGGACGTTGTGTCCCGATTCCTCGTCGTGAGTTCAAGTTGGCGGTGTGACAGTCCACATTGACTTGTATCATCAGTCCAGTACTAGTTACATCTACAGTATACAATGTCCACTTTGACTGAGCTCATCGCCTCACAGGACGACCTCGTTCAGGAGGCAGGCCTTGCCCTCCCCCATCAGTTCGTTAATTGCACATACGCTCTGGGACCTGTCAGGCAGGCAGTCTACCTTTGTCTTACCTGTTCAAATTCTCGCGCCGGTATATGCTCTGCATGTTCTATCGCATGCCATACCGATCATGAACAACTTGAATTGTTTCCCAAACGCAATTTCCGCTGCGATTGCCCAACCGTGACTCTACCCCACCGCTGCACACTTCACAGCCCAGTCGAAGGAGAAAATGCGAATGAATACAGGCAAAACTTTAGGGGGGCATTTTGTCGTTGTGGAAGGCCCTACGACGCGAAAACTGAGCGAGAGACCATGATTCAATGTCTTACTTGTGAGGTTCGTTTCCATCCGAACAAGAGCAAATTTGCCCTAGCTCATACCTGCTCGCAGGACTGGTTCCACGAATCATGCCTTAATCTACGAGAACGGCCTTCCTCCCGAGAAACAACGCCAGTCGAAACTTCACACCCAGCAGCTAGTTCAGAAGACGTAGATGGTGATGATGATGTCGCGTCTGAGGCATCTTCTTCTGGACTACCTCCCCCTCTTATCTCAGGCTCAGACTACGAGTCGTTCATGTGTGGGTCTTGCGTGTCTCGGATCGATACTGTAAAACGTTGGGCAGGGACCAAAGGTCTTCTGATGGTCGTCAGAGATGATCCTACTGAACCCTGGAGAGCCCTTGGCAACTCTATTGCATCACAAGATGGCCACGTAGACATCGGCGGTGTTTCATCCGATGTCATTGACGGCACTGGGTCTGGAACTGTTGGAGCGAAGCGTCCCCTTTCATCCTCAGGCACAAATGACCCTGAGCCCAAGAGGCATCGCGCATCATCGTCCCCCTGTCTTGCGCCACTTCCTGATCCCATCGCCCAGAAGGTTCTCGCTCTTTGCAACTCTACGCGTGGAGATACCTCGCTGGGAAGCGGGGATATCTTTTTGACGGAGGGCTGGCGAAAACAGTGGTGTCGCTGCGGTTTCGTGAGCTATAGGTTTTAATCTCGTATATATGCTCATAAAGATTGCATTTCTAGTGTCTCGCGTCTCTCGAAGCCTATCCTTATCTTTTAGAAGAAGAGGAAACATATGAACCTCCTGAAGACCCTGATTCTGGTGCGGTGACATTATGCCTTCAGATGATCATCTTATACCCCCCGCTACAGGTCTATCCCTGGAAGAATTGGGCATGCGCGCACTTCACAATATGCCCCGTGATCGAGCTATAGACGGAATCCATGCCTTTAACGCTATGCGGTGCGCATTTTCCCCAATCTGCTTCCTCCATCATCGTTTCATGTGCGTTACTGAAACCTCTTTATATTTTACGAATATATAGAGACGATTTGTTGAAGTATCTCCGTCCGTTCGCGAGAGATGGGAGGGTGGTGAATGAGACAGATGTCAGATCCTTTTTTGATTCTTTGGAGGAATCAAGGCAGGAACGCAAGAATGCGCTGACAAGTAAGCATTATTGTGAAGCCAGTCTGACAAACATGATACTTACAAACATGATCAGGGTGAATGTAGGCGCAGCTTACGCAGACATGTGAAACAGATGAAGTGTGGAGTTCCGTTGTCATACGTCAAGTCCCGTCATTCGAATTCGGCAGATTATCTGAACAAAATCTACATGTTTTGACTGGCGGACCGTGACGCTGTCCCATAGATTCTCGGCCCTTCTCCTGGCTTCACGGAAGGTGACCGCTTGCGAAGATACCTCCATCGCACCTTGTCTTTGTCCGGTGCGCATATGCGGCCCACGTTTGCCGCAATTGCTTCTTGTGGACTGTCAGTTGAGATTCTGTGGTTCAATTCATAAGTGCTGAGTGCTGAGCCTTCGGCGTGCCGCCTCTGTAACTGCTCTTTCAGGAAACAAGAAAAAGTTCCGCTCCACATGTCCTTCGAGATGAATGAAATCGAATGACACTTGCTTCAATTTATTCTCGGGCCTGTCTGATCGACTATGATCGTCCACGCGACGTCTACGCCGGACTGACCCGGACATGGAGAACGATAAAAGTGAGTCGACTGTCCCAGTATACACATACTGTACGGTATCGTACTACAGGCACAATCATGATGATATATGATAGGTACAAGTAACCACCGAAGACACTCATTCCCATGTCAGTATGTCGTCCGAGTCTCGACTCTAACATTTCGATGAAGTTCGATGAAGTTCGATCGCCGATCAGAACGCAGAACGAACACTATCCTAGGTATGTGGACTGACATGACTCTCAGGTTCATAGTGTATCCACAGTAAAATATCACATTACAGGATCACAGCCATTGTTTGGCACTGCCAGTGCCAGTTTCTTACCGGATGATTATTGGCGAAATAATGCCGTACCTGCCCTCTGATGTTCATGAAACAACGGCCAACACACACCAGGATGGGAGCTAACTCACAGTGATCCGGAATGTAATGACCGCCCTCAGCGCATGGTGGTCACAGTATAAAGCGCGCTCAAGTTTTATCCCTCAATCCAACCAAGCCGAGGCCCTCAGTCATAGATGAAGCTTTCATCCGTCTTCAGCTTTACTTCTCTCTCGCTTTTCGCAGGGCTTGCGGCCCAAATAGCGTCTGCTTATCCAGGCGATGTGGGAACAACTTCTGTCCTACAGCGTCGAAGAACGACGTCAATCCTCAACCGCACGTTAAGCCCTTTAATCCAGTTGTTTGCCTCTTCTGATCAATTTTCCACTGCAGAGCCCGCTGCGCAACCCGCCTTACCCGCCGCGGCACCTGCGGCTGCGGCTGCAGCTGCCGCATCCCTCAACCTTGACGACATCCAAGGTGATATCCTGTAAGCCACGTTCTATGCATTTGATCCTCAATCGTTCGTTTGACCGTCTTTGAATGTTCGTAAAGTGTCGGTATGAAAAAGAAGAAGGAGTTGTTCTTCTTCTTTGGCATCAATAATGCCACCCTGTTCAAATCCAAACTCCAATCCGACATTCACTCCTTAATCACTACTACCCGCCAGTTGCTGTCTATAGCCAGCCAGCCCGTTACCGCGCTCAATCTTGCATTTTCAAATACTGGGCTTGTAACTCTTAACATTACTGATAATTTGAACGACCCTCTGTTTGTGGCTGGTCAAGCCGCAGACGCCTCTGCCCTTGGTGACCCTGGCACCACGAACTGGGAGCCTGGATTTGTTGGTACTAATGTTCATGGCGTGTTTCTTCTGGCGTCAGACACCGTGGTCAACGTGAACAGCGCGTTGGCCAACCTCCAAAGCATCTTGGGCTCTGCCATAACTGAGATCCATCGTATACAAGGCGCCGCAAGGCCTGGTAGTGAAGAAGGCCACGAACGTGGGTCTTTGTGATGTACTCGCGCATTATTGCTTGCTGATGTTGTTATTGTTCACAGATTTTGGTTTCATGGATGGTATCAGCCAGCCCGCAGTTAATGGCTTCACCACATCCCCCACTCCAGGACAGCAAGTTTTGGACGCTGGCGTATTCTTGCTTGGGGAGACTGGGGACACTATCACCCGGCCTTCATGGGCGAAGGACGGCGCTTTTCTGGCCTTCAGGCAACTGAAGCAACTCGTCCCCGAGTTCACTCAATTCCTTACTGATAACCCCATTGTCGAACCTGGCGTGCTCACCGCTGAACAAGGCTCTGCTCTCCTTGGTGCGCGCATGGTTGGCAGGTGGAAAAGTGTATGTAACTTTCCCCCTTTTCCAAGTCGCCGACAAACTGACGCATTTCTCAGGGTGCTCCCGTCGATCTTGCCCCCTTGTTTGATGACCCCGTCCTTGCGGCTGATCCTAATCGGAACAATAACTTCACGTTCGCTCACCCTGGGGAGGACATAAATTCGAATCAAACGAGATGTCCATTCTCAGCCCACATCCGCAAAACCCGACCTCGGGCAGATTTCAACCCAATGAATACTGTCAATCACATCATTCGGGGTGGTATTCCTTACGGGCCAGAAGGTTAGCGTTCTGTGCAAATTGTTCTGGACATTATTCTCAGATGTTTTGAAAACAGTCACTGCCGCCGAGTCAGCGTCGGGAGTTTCCGACAGTTCCCTTGAGCGTGGCCTCGCATTCGGTATTTGCATTTTGCAACTTGATGGGAGCGCGTGTAGCTCACAAAAAAACACAGTGGCCTACCAATCTAACATTGGCAAAGGGTTCCATTTCTTACAAAGGACTTGGGCAGACAATCCAAAGTAACTGCCTTTACCTTTTTTTCATCCGCATCTTTTCATGTTTGTCTCCCGTAGTTTCATCTTTGGCAAGTCGGATCCCACTCCCGGCGTAGATCCCATCATGTAAGTCCAACTTTCTTGATGTCTCGATGTATTTTCTCATTCCTGCTGAAGTGGTGCCCTTGCGGGGGCGCAACGCGTCGTCTCAGGCCTTGACCCTACTGATCCCAACCACGATATTACACTTGTTACTGGTGCGTGTTTATTTTGTTCACTTGGCAGAACTTTTCAACCATCATTAATACAACTCTTGTGCAGATTTCATTGTATCTCGTGGGGGCGAATATTTCTTTTCGCCCTCGATATCTGCAATTCTCAACACAATCGCTGTATAAGATAATCACTTTTCGCTGTTCACAACCGGGGACTTTTCGTCTGAATTATGATTATTTCCGTGCTTTGGTCATGTATATCATACACAGTATTGTTTACGGACTTTGACAATACAGTATTTCGGAAAATAACCGTACATGGCACTCAGTCACAGAGACTTTGACACTTTCATACCGTCTCCACTTGAAATTGCCAACCAAGTCGTATTATGCTGCGTCACTCGACCTCCTTGAGTTCGGCCTTGAAGGCAACGCGAGATTTTCTCTAGTGCATATTTGCCGTAGGTATTCCGGACCGACGGTCCCGCACAAGTTGCCATCCGTAACAACTTCATAGTTACATGGACACCCAGTCGTTCTTCTTCTTCGACGGAGATCATCTCATCTTGCTGCCGCCGGGCCTGGCACTTCCTCGCCAACAGTACCCGGCGCACAGCCTTGTCAGGAGAAAGTGAAATGACCCCTTCGATCGCGCAGTCTTTCCATTGTCAGGTCGAGGACTAAGAACCATTCTGTCTAGGACATGCACCTCGCCAGGGGAGGAGACCTGTAATACATTTGGATCAGGATATGTCATGAAACTTTCGATCCTACTCACTTCGGGACCAAGACCTTCAGCAATAGGCGAAAGTCCTTCTTCTTTACTCCATCGAGGCGCAACGGCTGCTCAGGCTCGTCACTAGACACTGACCGTCCAAAACAGGAAGCTGGAACAGAGTTGTATTCGAGGAACTCTGAATAGGATCTCTTCCACCTAAAGTCACGATCATGAGTTCTATCACTACAGGATCCATAATGGGTGCACACGTACAAGAAATACCATCAGACGTTTCTTCCGTGTTTAACATAATGTGAAATGAATGACTGAGAAGCTAAGTAGAGATGTTTCAGCGCTCAGTGCAGGGTGAAGTCTCACTTTTCATCGACACTTCACTCTGGTCAACGATACTTGATCCGGATGTTTTTCGGGAGCACTAGATCGTATTATACGTATTTGGTACAACAGGGGGAATATATACTTTTATTCCACTCAGATTACCAACCAAGACAGTTTGCCCTCTACGTACCGGTGTACCCGACCGCCTTGAGCTCAGCCTCGAAGAATGAGACAATGTCGGCCCGGGTGTCCACCAGGTCCGCCATTGGCCGTCTGCCCAAGCTTTTCTTTTCAATGCGAGCCGACCGGGCCCTTGAGAGCATCAACCGGAACAACTTCACCGTTGCATGGACACCGACTCGGATATTCTTTTCGACGTGCTTCTACCTCCTCTCCTCCACAAATCATACATACCGATTTCTTCTCCTCCATACCTGAACGATCCTGATATACTATACCAACGTAATCGCGTCACCTTTTTCTTGATTTCGGATACTTACTCCTCGGGGCTTTTTTCTTACGATTCCACCACGATTGACGAATTATGTGTGATATTTATCACGAATCGTACGGAAGAATTGACCAAGAAAAAGCAAAAAAAATCATCAGTATGTAGCTAATCAGTCGTTCTTCTTCCTCAACGGTTATGGTTTGTTGCTCTGCCAGTTCCCTGTAACCACTCAACAACCAGTCAGCCACCCTGCACTCCCTGGCCAGCAATACCCTGTCTATCGGTGGCAGGCAAGCAGAGGTGAGCTGCTGTATTGCCTTGTTGCGGATCTTGGAGCAACCCGGCCGTGAACAGGATAGTTTCAACACATCCACCCATCTAGTGGCATCCAAGGAGAGCGAGGTAACCCCTTCGATCGCGAAGTCCATTACCTGGTCCATATCCCACATCATTGCCAGATCGAGGACTTTGAACCATTCTTTCCACGACCATTCTCTCCATGGCATGGTCAGTGGAGGCCTTATCACGTCGATCAGGACATTCTGCGTCATGATATTCGGTCCTTCAGTCTTACTCGCCTCGGGACCAAGATCTTCAGCAACAGACGAAAATCTGCCTTGTTTACTCCATCAAGGCGCAACGGCTGTTGGTCACTCGAGCCGTCGAGAGGTTTACCCGCCGGTGCGGGAAGCTGGAACATGTGAGAAAAGACTGCCGAAGTCTGCTCGAACGGGGTACGAGGAAGTTTGAACAAGCTGCCTTCCACCTGAAATGATGAGTATTCTCGTAATCCTGTAATCGATGTGCAAAAGGTCGTACAAGGAATATCAAGTCAGCAACATAATATTCCTCATCTTTATCCATTGGCAAGCGCTTGTGCACTTTTGCGCCGGGGGAGATGACAGTACGAGACATGCAGGGAGTCTCACTTGGCATTGATCCTTTATCAAGATTACATCATCAGGCTCCTATCCTTTTTATTATTATTGGCTGATCAGCTGACATTTTCAAAGGAGGTGAATGTAGCCTCTGAATCTGACCTCACCCGATGGCGGGACAGGTGCTACATAAAATCGCAGATGAGTCGTCCGAACCATCTGCAATGGCCTCTCCCTCCTGATAAGCGAGGGGGGGAAGTTGTCTGTTGCTCTGGAGCGATCTGTCATGGGAGACAGGTTTGCGTCACTCTTTGGGTCACTTGTTATCTATAGCGTCGCGTCATTCACCTTGCTCGGAACAGCACCATGGTGACGAGAGGGTGTTGCTGATGGCAGTGTATACTGCAACCTTGGAGCGATGGTGAGGAGCGATGTTCCAGTCGCTAGCCTAAGCTCACGATTTTCTTCCGCTCCGGAGCGTGCACGTGCCTGGATGACATCATACTACCGGTATCAGGATCCGCCCGTCTCAAGCGCAGCATATAAGACCTTCACCGTCTCTCCTCCATGCCCAACACAATGTCAAACTTCTTCAGCAAACTCAGGGGTAAAACCCACCAGAAGAGCAAGTCGCAAAGCACTGCTAGTGACAGCAATGAGCAGTCCTTCTCTATCCAACCTCACCCTGCCGTGCGTAGATCCATAATCGTAAGTGGGCTGCGTGATTGCTGATGGGTCATCGTACTCTAGAAAACAAATGACCCTGCGGATCTGCACCAGACACCAGGGATGGGCGGGGGATTGAAGAGCGATCCCGTCGGGCAAGCACATCATGCTCGGGACCCGCATGTCCCCAACGCGGAGATCATGAGCAAGCTTGAGCAGCCAGCTGTGAGTTCTATGATTCCGATCACAGAGAACGTTGTTGTGACAGCCGTCTTCTTTTTTTTTTTTTTGATAGAGTCGCGAAGAGTTGCAGGCAAGAGGTGTCGAGTTGAACAGGTAGGGTTGCGATTGACAACGGACAACTTGGAGGCTTGCAGTTGGTAGTGTTCTTATTACTGTCAGGCATGTCAGGTCTTGTAATCGGCGAAAGACCTCAGTGAATGACGGTTGCATCCAATAAATTGGAAGTCATTGCCGCAGTCAAGATCGACTCCACGGGGAGCACCGTCGATTCTTCCACGGCGGAAACGTCCATAAAATACACATCGAATGAATCTCTTCTTTCTTCTTTCTTTCGCGTACGTACAAGCCGTACAACTCGTCGAATACACGATACTAGCCACTGGCAGCCACCTCATTCGCCCCAAATCATCGTACATCCGAGTCTCTAGTTTTTTGAGTGTCATGAGGTAGGTCGTTTTGTACCTGCAGGCTCACTGATCAAATAATTCAAATTAGAAAGCCAAGCTACAAACTCCTTATGCCTGCGTGCTCATTTTGAGTTTCGGCTATCCTTACATCGTTAACGACTCACCTGGTGTCAAAGTGAGTGCAACGGACCTAGACTGCTCGACGGCTTCGGTCTACAAACGAATTCCATGTCTGATGTGACATCGTTCTTCTGATATTCGATTTATGATTTGGTCCCCTTACGCAGTCCTCGCCTCCTTTGTGGCATTTTTGAAACGCGAACATTTGACTTGTCCATCTCGATGGTAACTCCAATTCAGGATAATAGCAACGGCGAGTGCAAAGTTTGTGAGGTTCGCATTCTGACACCTCGTTTCGCCTTGCTTGGATATACCGTCGTAGATATGATGAAGAACTGGCGTCGATATCACTGGGAGGGAAGCGTTTAGACCCGGAAGTTTGTAGCTGTCGGTTATGTAAACGCTTCCGGACAGCTGCCCTTGACTTTTTGATAGTAAAGGATCTGTACATAATAAAAGAATATCAATGTTCCTCAACCTGACAAAGTGAGTTATGCTCGTCTTTCAATTCATTGCGCTCCTGCGATAAATTGCCAAAATTCCAAATTAACATCAACATCGCAGTCTTCGTTGTAAACCAACGTCGAAACCCACGTCAACGTCTAAACAGCTCCACGTTAAACCTAAATTGAGGGGCCCAGTGTCACTTATATAACCTAGTCTGTCCAAGGATGCCACAAAGACCACGGCATCGTCGTCTTTAAGCTGCAAGACACCACTCACCTGTCTTTACACACAATCATTACACACTCTCGTTAAAATCACCGCTCCCAAGCATGAAAATCTCCACACTAGTGCTCGCCTCATCCTTCACCGTCTCAGCCTTGGCGTCCACCCACAACCCCATCCTCACCGCCCGCCAAGCCCACCCGTACCACAGTCGCAGCCTCGCGCCAGGTATCACCGACGTCTGCGCCGCGCTCGACGTCGATCTAAAACTCCTGAGCGCCATCCTGAAGGGTAAGCACTTAGTCTCGCTTCCGTTCAGTTCCTTTGACCTTGCGGTTCACTGGGTTTGTTAGACGACCCGCCGGCCACCGGCCATGTCAACGTTTGCCTCTGCTTGTCCCTCGTGCCCGCTTTCATCCAGGTAAACGTTGTTGCCCAAGCAGCCGTAGAGGCCCTCGGAGAATCAAGCGTTACCATCTTCATCAACGCCATGGTACCACATTCCAACCCAAATCCCAACCCTCCCAACGTAACCTCATGCCTTCTTGTTTTTAGATCAACGCCGCCCCGGGCCGCCAGACCTGCGCCTACCCAGCACATGCTAGCCCTCTCTGCGCCCCAGACAATGTCTGCGCCTTTGACTGCACCGACGGCTACTCCTTCGACTCCGCCTCCGCCAGCCCGGGTACATGCACCTGTGCTGCGCCCAACATCGAGTGCAACGGGCAGTGCGGGTACTTCCCCCGTGGATGTGTCTCTGCTGTCCCGGTCGCGGACTCGGGACCAGGACGCAGGAGGGGCTTGGGGGCGTCGCCGAGGTGTGAGGGTGGTGAGGTGTGTGAGGTGGGCAGGGGCAGGGGATGGGAGTGTGTGAACACAAAGAGGGATTTGGAATCATGTGAGGGCTGTCTTCGTGATCTATATTTTTCGTTTTGGTGATGTGTAATCGCAGGTGGCGGATGCATCATGCCCCCACCTTTCGAGTCCGCCTTTATGGGCACCGGTGGTGTCGATTGCTCCGCGATTCCCCACGTCCAGGAAGTATCCTGCAGGCACGGGAAATGCCATGTCCTCAATTGTGCGGATGGCCATGTCCCATCATCTACGGGCGAGCACTGCGTCGCACGCAGTGTTGGTGGCGGGCGTGCCCGTTCGTGAGGCGGTTGGCAGTGGGGTCTTGGATCTTGGTGAGACGCTTGGGTTGGTGGAGAGATTGGAGAGGTCGCTGATCCCGCGCTACGGCCTAGGGTTGTTGGTATGGACGACGTGCGTCGGTGAAAATGCCCTTGGGCGGTGATACTGCTGTAGATAGCACTTTAATTGATATTGGAAGGGGCAGGCGGCTTGGACGTGGGCCACGATGGGAGGTTGTTGTCGTGCTTATGAGTTACGTAGAGATCTTCGTGAGTGTTAGTTATGCCACCTGACTGAAAGATCTCGACAGTGTCTCAAGCAAGTGATAAACCCTGTTCAAGTGAATACCACCAGGTGAGCAAATGCCAAACGATCAAGCATCAGCCTGTTACGCCTAGACAACGGCATCCTGGAAACTGTGAACCGGTGGCCTCTGATGAGACCGGATAATACGCGCTGGTATGACGGTGACTGCATCTGGGACAGGCAGTTTGTCCAACGCTGAAAGCATGGTGCGGCTCAGTCTGGGTTCCTCTGCGACTGGCGTTCAAGATGGAGGATAAATTCTGCGTGTGGAAGGGGAGAAAAGGCGAGCATACTCTAATTCAAAGTCATCCGGAGGAGCTGAGAGCATAGTATCAAAATTGATGGCCTCGCTGAACTGCTCCAGAACGTGGACACACTTTGCAATAGATTTCTCTAGGTGGGGCAAATCTTTGCGAGACTTGAGGAAGCGAAGAACCAACGAACAACAAACGGCGAGCAACAAGGCGAAAAATTCGAAATAGGATAAGGCGCGATCGTGGCCGAGCACGCCACGTACATCACTGTTGCGATTAGCATGCTGTGAACTTTTTTCGCGAGTGTCTCGAACAGTGCGTGGTCAGATCGGTGTTAGTCCAGACGAGGGGCAGAATCGCGAGACTCATCATTTCCGATGTGTGACTCGAACTTCCAAACGAGAAAAGAGGCACCGCACTTGGCACAGGATAAGGATCGTACGCCTAAACGGAGCTGAGCATGACTTGTTGTTACGACGTTATCATACAATAATCACCTACTTTGCGCTTACTAGTAATTGTAATAAGACAACGCCGATGGTTCGTGCAGTGTCGTGAGTGGTTCAATCAGCGAAGTCCAATGACGAGAAATGAAGGTGGGTGGAGTTCTAGGTTGAAACATACTAGAGTAAGATCATGATTATGACTTGGTTTCCATGAATCCAAGTCAAATGGACTGCGGGCGTCGAGTATCACGTACTTTTTGAAGTAGAAATCTCCGGGAAGTGATGCACGTGTGGATTATCCGACTCCAGGTTTCCTTCCGTCAGTGACACTTTGACACGGATTCAAGGGCCAGCAGCTAACTCAGGTTGACAGCGCCAGATGCCTAGGCGGGTACAGAATGACCGAGCGGTTCCTAACGCAAATCGACCCTCGTGCAGTGCTTTTCATCTCAAGATGTTTCCGCTTCTGGCTCTACAAGTCCCAGAATCTCTGCATGTCGTGGTTCGCCGGAAGACGTCTGCGTGTACAAGTATAAGTATCACATCACCGGACACTTGAAAATCTTCGTTTCTGGCTTTCCGGCCCAACTTGAGCTTCAGACCTTCTTCCTCGCACAAGGGCTGCTAGTGGGAGATTTGTGCGTGGTAGACAATTTGAAGCCGACCACATGATGCTCAGGCCATTGAACTGCACTCGACAATTTCCTCCTGTTAGAAGTATCCGGTGGTTCAATCTCTCCGTGCTCTTGGTCACGCCGTCCCTGGCAATCTATGGTGCCTTCTGCGTTCCTCGTGAGGCAAGAACTTTGATATTCTCAGCGGTTTACTATGTGTACTCGATGTTCGGTCAGTTGTCCATAGGCCTTCCGTTGACCGTTGCTGACAGAGGGATTCAGGCATCACAGCCGGTATATGTTTCTTTTCAGCTCCGAAATGTCATTACCGATCCATTGAGCGTCCGGTCTAATATAGGCTATCACCGTCTGTGGTCACATCGGTCGTACAACGCCTCACCTTTCCTACAGTATTTCTTAATCCTAGCAGGTACAAGCGCAGTCCAAGGATCCTGCTTCTGGTGGGCACGAAGGCACCGCTCCCATCACCGACACACTGACACCGACCTCGATCCTTACAACTCAAAACGTGGTCTCCTCTGGACGCACATTGGCTGGATGATCTTCGAGTCGGATCTCCGTCCCGGAGCAGCAGACATCTCCGACCTTCTCAAGGACCCAATTGTCCAATGGCAGCACCGTCATTATTTCGTTCTCATGGTCATTTTTGGCTACATTCTCCCGGCCATCATACCGGGAGCATTATGGGGCGATTGGAAAGGAGGTTTTTTCCTTGCGGGGACATTTCGTCTGACGGTCGCTCATCATGTCGGTTTCGATCTCGTGTTTACTCCCTTTCGCTTGACTGAATATGTCTCACAATGTCAGAGTACATTTTGCATCAACTCTGTCGCTCACTGGCTTGGAGGTACGCCCTACGACGATAAATTGTCTCCGAGGGACCATCTCTTATCCGCTCTCCTGACGATGGGTGAAGGCTACCACAATTTTCACCACCAATTCCCAATGGACTACCGCAATGCTTTCAGATGGTACCAATACGACCCAACGAAATGGTTCATCGCGACATGCTACCACCTCGGCCTTGCGAACCATCTGCGCGTATTCCCCACCAATGAAATCGAAAAGGGTGCATTCACGATGAAGCTGAAGCAGCTCAAGGATGTGCAGGATTCATTGGCATGGCCTGCCATTACTGAGAGTTTGCCAGTCGTAACATGGGACGCATGTGCGGTTCTTTTATCTCCCGCTCTTCGTTCTTCGATGACAGAATTTGTCCAGTCCAGGAAGAATCCAAATTCCGACTACTGATCCTCGTCGCAGGCTTCATCCACGATGCGTCCACCTTCGTAGACAAACACCCCGGCGGGTCCCTCCTCGCTAAATGTTCGGGTAAGGACATGACAGCTCCCTTCTTTGGCGGAGTCTACGCCCATTCGCATGCCGCGCATAACGTACGTCTTCTAGCTTTTGAAATTTAAAGATTAGATTATGGTTTAGTCGTGGCGGCGTTTGGCTTCTTTCTTTCTTCTTGATTTCGCCTACTTATGATGGCATATGCATGCTAATCAATCATGCCGCTTGTAAAGTTACTTGCCATGATGCGCGTTGGCGTCCTCGCAGGCGGCGTCGAAACTCCTGAAACAATGGCGGTACCGCCCTCTCAAAAGCTATTCATTGCGCAGGTGACAGAGTATCATAGGGTTCCTGGGAAGTGACCATGACCGGTTGGTTTTGCGTAGACGACGGGAATCTTTTGGGGCGAATAGGCATGCAAATATACGTAATTTGACAGGGAGTACAGCATCGAATTTCAGTGGCATTCGCTCAGGCGCCCTCTCGGCGGCCATTGTAAATATTAAAGCTCAGAGGGCGATTGCCGAGCCGTGATTAACGCCAACTTGTTGCCTAACCACCGTCATCTAACAAGACCATGGCTGATCAGTTGGTGCGTACCAGAGATTTCACGCTACAAGATTTTCCTGAACCACTACTGGCTCGCCTGATAGTCCGAAGGTATGGAATTTACTTGCTTGAAGAAGTGATTTAATCTGATATCGTTCCACAGAACAAATATCAGGTATGTGGCGTCAGCGAGAGTACTGCATGTGGGGCTTATCTAGGTTCTTGCAGAGTTCAAGGAGGCATTCTCACTCTTCGACAAAGGTCCGTTCCACTCTCCATTCTTTCTCGATTCATTATCATCCTGACCCCCAACGAAGATGGCGACGGCACAATCACCACGAAAGAACTCGGCACCGTCATGCGTTCGCTTGGCCAAAATCCTACTGAAGCTGAGCTCCAGGACATGATCAATGAAGTGGACGCGGACGGGAACGGGACAATTGACTTCCCCGAATTCCTTACCATGATGGCACGCAAGATGCGCGACACGGATAGTCAGGAGGAGATCAAAGAGGCGTTCAAGGTTTTCGATAAGGATGGCAACGGGTACATCAGCGCCGCAGAGTTGCGGCATGTTATGACAAATTTAGGTGAGCGCCCCCCCCTCCCTTTGCCCCAATGTGTGATAGGCGCTGATTGCTGATTCTGGTGGGGTTGTGTTGTGCTTTGTAGGGGAGAAGTTGTCGGACTTGGAGGTTGATGAGATGATCCGGGAAGCTGATATCGATGGGGACGGTCAAATCAACTATGATGGTGCGTATTGCTGGGCATCTCACGCTGCTGCAGTAAACTGACGTCTGGTCTCACAGAATTCGTCACGGTAACTGCTCTTCTTTCCTCAGATTGCGAGCACTGGAACTCAATGATACGCTGACCATAACAGATGATGTTGTCCAAGTGATTCAGACGTATTGACTGGTCTCATGGGTTTAAGCAATCAGTTTGTAGTATTACTAGTATCGTAGTGTTGTATGCTGCTCGAAATTACAAAATCGCAGAATATTTGGTGAAATCCGAGCCATGGCTATCATAGTAACAGGTCCCAAGTAGGACTAGTCAGTACTAGTCAGTCGCAGTACCTGCGGAGGCGTGTAAAGTCATCCCCAGCGCTGACCGCAGCTATCGACTCATGCCAATGGACGAATACAAAAAGATGGTACGGTAAAATCTCATTGTATAACAAACTCGTCTCTCATGAGGGACTTGAATGTCTTATCAGGACGAAGGTGCGGTACAACTGTATTCTATTCTATCAATACTCATCACGACATGACGGCAGAGCAAATATCTGGTAAGATTGGACATGCATACTACTTGAGGCATTCGTCTTACGTCTAGTCCAGAATATAGGGATGCATTCTCAATGTTCGACAAGGGTTCGTCCTCTGCCCTGACCACTGTGGCCCCCCAACTCACCTCACCCTTGAGATTCTGACAGTCTGATCACGACCTCCGAGCTCGGCGCGGTGATGCACTCGCTCGGGCTAACCTCGAGCGCCGCTGAGATCCAGGCGATGATCCGCAAGGTGGACGCGAACCAGAACGGCGCGATCGATTTTCCGGAGTTCCTGACGCTGATGGCGCACAAGAAGTCGGTGGACGAGACAGAGGAAGAGCTGCTGCAGGCATTTGGTGAGTTTGATAAGGATGGCAATGGGTTCATCAGCCGGGAGGAGCTGCAGGCGGTGTTGGCGAAGTTCGGTGAGTGCGTGTGTGTATGTGATTAGGCGTGTGAGCTGAGCGATTCGTAGGGGAGAAGTATTCGGATGAGCAGGCTGATGCGATGATCATGGAGATTGACGTCGATGGGGACGGTATGGTTAATTATCCCGGTGGGTCCTCCGGTGTTTCCCCCTGCCCATTGGATGACTGAATCATTGCGCTTGTGCAGAGTTTTTAAAGGCAAGTGAGAGTGCTTATGTTGTAGATGGCATATTTGCTGATGAGGGGAAACAGATGATGCTTTTCAAGTGATTGTGGGCCAAGCCTTGCAGTATTCTTATCCCACTTTATTTATCTCTAGCTCTCTTACGTCGATTGTTGTACAAGATATACTATTGTGTTTGTCCTGCCATCACCCTCCCTCCCCAGCAATATCGTGAGCTGCGATAGCAACACCGCTTGAGGAATCAAAACACGTGATTACTCATGATGGCCGCCCTTTTGCGTTCCCCCAAGTCTGGGAGCGACTGGGGTCAGAACGAACTCCTCGCTTACAACATCGAGGTCCAGTTTCAGGACGCAGCCACTTTTTTCGGCGTTAACCCTCTCCCACAACCTACCGTTCCTAACGAAGTCCTCACAAGACTTGATGCAGACGACATGACTAATGACTCGAATTATAAATTTGTGCGCTACATGGATTTAGCGATGGATCCAGTGCCGGCGGAGGAGTCTGCAGTGGACGACTTTGCCGTCTTCCTGCTGACCCTGTTGGGTTATGTTCCTCGAACCAGGATGACACGCACGCGAGCAGACATCCCACTTACCGTCTGCGGAGAACTCTGTCATGCAAAAACCGATGTCTGCATTGTAGATGACGACGATATCCTACTCCTTGTCCAGGAAGACAAGCGACACAAAGAGCGAAAGGATCCGGAGCCGCAGCTCATAGCGGAGGCGATTGCTGCTTTTCAGACCAACAACACCAGAAGAACGCGCGTGCTTGGTCAGGGTGCTGTCGATGCCAGGGTTATGCCAGGCATTACCTTGGTAGGTTCATCGCCGACATTCTACAAGGTTCCTGTTACCAGTGAACTCGCGCAAGCTGTTGCATTGGGGCTCTTTCCTGCCACGCCAACGATCGTGTATGCCCATCTTCCTGCATTGCCTCGGCCCGCTCGCCGGCTGAGCGAGGGTATGAAACCGCTTGACAACAGGAGACATATTCTGGCCTGTTACGAGGCGTTTCGGCACTTTGTGAACTGGTGGGTATTCACAATTCTTTAGTTGGAGTCAAAACTAACAATATTGTGTGGGTGATATGTGCTAGATGGCTAAGCAGTCAAATAATGTGGTCAGCCGAAGTACCGTTGCATGAGTGGGCTCTGTAGGAAGGGGTGCAGAGGGTTGATACATGGTTTATTAAGCTTGGTATATATATATTTTGTGTCCACATGTACAACACGGCATGGGCAGGAAATTGACGTTGGTAATTTCTTCACAATTGAGAGGGTCGACTTACTAGTATCATCGGCAGAAACTTAATGAAATGCAATCGTTTACATAGACTCGTAACCGTCCTTTGCCCTTCGAGGGAAGGACGGTCACCAGCCTATCATTTACAGTGGATGCTAAATTATAGGCTGAAGATTATGTATTTTTTATGTGTGCAAGGGATTCAGAAACTCCCCCGGTGCACCTATCTTGTTGGGTTTCCACTTAATGTTCACCTTTTGCCTCTGGCTATCCTCCACCAGAATCCTAATATCTTCACCCTCCAGCTGTCCTCCGCCGACCCCGGACTATCGTACGCATGACTTTTTCTGTTCCCGCATTTCCTTCATTGGCCGCCGGTCCATACAGCTGCGGTGCCCCCACCCCGGCTACCTAAACACAATCTCCCATTCGACAACCCTGCTCACACGCCATATGGCGGGGTCCTCGAGGAGGGAGGGCATCCACGCGTGTGAGGGCACCAGGGTAATACAGTTTCTGTAGAAGGACTCGCAGGATCGAACACATCTGTTGTACGTGCCCCACTACAACTCGCCCTTTCTTGTGCAGATGGAAACGTCCGGTTCAAGACGGGCATGACGCGGCGAGTGGGACCTACGAAATGCATGCCCGCGGTAACGTGATGCCGACGACGCCCTACTGGGGGGTGGCATTCGGTCAATTTCAGGGACTTTGGCACCGGACGGCGTAGTAGGCCTTGTTGGGGGTTGAGGCTCAGAGTTAGAGTCAGCGTTGCACGGGGCCGAGGAGCTTGTAGCACAGACTCTCGTACCCCTTGGGCGCGGATGATCACGATGATCTGGGGAGCAGCGGCTCATCCAAAGTCATCCCCGAAACATTGGGTGGAAGTGCCGGATCCTTACCTTTGAGGTTTGGACGATGAATGTTGTTGGGATCACTTACATGTAATCTTCGTGGAAAGTTCAGTGGGAACAACGAAAATGATACATGACTTTGATTAAATGTAATGTAGCGACAACCCACATACAAACCAATTCATTTGATCTCAAAAGTTAGTTCTACACGTTAAAATATGAGTCTGTGCCAGTGAGATCAAGTATAACAACCCGCCCGTCGTTGGTGCCCAGAGCAACACGATTTCCGTTCCAGATTACACAATCAGGGTATGCCCGCCCGCATGAAACGGGAATCCAACAAAGGCAAGCAGCAAACCCGTCGTCAATGATGTAACTAGAAGTGGGTCCAGTGGCACTTTGACGAAGCCACAGGAGGGGACCGCGACAACGAGGACTGGGATGAAGTTAGAGTAGCTGCAACTGAAGAAAAAGTGGCGGAGAAACGTCCCTTAATGCTGTTGAGATGCACCACTCGGTGCCACGACGAGTCAGTTTAGGGCAGGTTTGAAATGACTTGTGTGTATGTAGTCGCACCAAGTCACATTGAAATAATGTACCGATTCGGTTACTAATACAAACTACAGTACTACTTTTCCCACTACCACTACTTTTCCCACTTACAGGAAAAGTTCCATAAATCTGGTGCGATCTCTACACAAAATATTTAGGACCTTCTCGTAGGTATAGACTATATATACACCAACTTTGGGTCAAATCAGAGCAGTGGTGCGGGCAGAAAAATCTAAGTGATGCTATTGTGGGCTTCTTTTTTGGGTAAATGACTTTTTACACAGCAACAACTTCAGAAAATGAGGGTTTTTTTTATGAAATAAGCCTAGAATGGTAAAGCCTACCCTTTTATCTATAAGTCATTCCCTTGAATCGAAGAGATTGGATCAATATTGACATAAGAAAAGTTGAGGAAAAGCTGGCATTGTATATTGACGTGACGCAACACGCTTCTTACCACTCCCACACTATTCTGCTGGGTTATTTTGGCTTTATCTGGTATGCATAATACCACAATGGTGCGTGCATGAAAGACCTTCCCAAGAAGCCAACAAGGCCACGCAAGCCAACGTTGGCTTCAGGTGAGCCAGGTGCCGGCCAACAGGGAGATTTGATGTGGGGAATGAAAATTTCTCACGCATGGGAAAAGTGACCGTTCTGTCTGAAATTGACCTGTGGCCTTGTTCCCCGACTTACTTTACAATAATCTCACTTTAATTCAATTAAAAATTGTATAATTGTTTAGTAGATACATCTTAACAAGTTTGTCGACTTGGATTTATTAATTTGGGGTTGTGGAAAGTATAATACCATGAACACGTTTTGGTGGGAAAAGTAGTGGTCATACACTGTAATATGAAATATTGAAAATATTTATTTATTTATTTCTTGAAATGCTTGGACCTCTTTAAACACTTTTTTCTACTTTTCCCCACTTTTATGATTTTGCTAACGAAAACTAAAAGGTGTCCAAGGGCTGCAAGTTGAAAAAAATTGTTGAAAAAGCTGTCAAAAAGTGACAAGAGGTAAAAGTGCTAAAAAAGGTCATGTAGTTTTGCTGATGCTGACTGCAGTCCAGTGTTGTCAAAAGACTTAGACACAACACAGGTGCCATCTAATGAAAATGCAACTGAATCAACAACTTTGGAATGTCCCTTGAGTGTATTGAGGTGTGTACCACTGTATCCCACAATCGGACAGTGTCGTCAGCAGACCCAGACATGACACAGGTGCCATCCAGTGAGAATGCAACCGATCTGACACTGTCAGAATGTCCATACATGAATCTCATGTCTTCTCTGATGCATTATATACTTCCATTGGGAGCACAAGCTCCTGTTGATATCTCTTGTAGATCAATGTTTCCTTTGGAGTTGAGAGTAGAGCTGAGTGGTACCCATGAAGACAGGAAGTACTGATGACAGGAAAGAATTGACAGGTGAAGCACTTGCAGTCTTGGCATCACGAAATTGGAGGGGCCCTGATATATCCAGTTGAAGTTGACCATTGGTCAGCAGACTGTCAGCCCCAGTGAAAATCCTGTATTTTTGTATCGGACTATATTGTATTATTTGCTTTTATATGAGAAGGTCATAGTTTTATTTCTGATAGAGCTTATTCCGGACAATACATGTCCTCAAAAAGGCCTCAATTTTTTCAAAAGGCCTTGCTTCAACAATGAATATTCAATGAATTCATTCAGATAATATATATTGATAATATATTAGTTAATTTCGACATATTACTAATTCGGTAATTCATTGATATTCACCACATCCCGCCCTCATGGACTTGGGCTCCTGGTATTGTGATTGTCCTGTTAGATGTAAACGGCGTAAAAAGGTCTCTAAATCGATGTACCAGCGCCATGCTCGATTTCGCAACGCACTCACGGCATCTTTTACCCAATTCCAACAAACACAACTTGGAGATCAACCTGGCCCTGCGGCCAGTGGACTAAGCTCAGCCCCAGTGAACCCCTGAGATCGAATGGTACACAGTGCCAGTGGAGGTGGAGGACACGGACCCGATGACAGCAGCGGCAATGGTGATGGAAGTGGCGATTACACTGGATGGGATATTGATAGAGGTGGAGGAGATGGATCTAATGGCAGCGGCAGCTATGCTAGATGGGATAGCGATGGAGGCGGAGGAGATGGACCCGATGACGGCGGCGAGGGTCGTGATGGAAGTGGCGGTTATGCTGGACAGGATAGCGATGGAGGCAGAGGAGATGGACCTGATGACGGCAGCGGCGATGGTGATCTGTGGGCAGATGTCAGTCGTATGCAGGTACATACCCAGTTATTGATCAATTCCCAGCTCACATGATCCCAGATTACTCCAGGTTATGACAGCCCACCACCGTTGGAACCTGGCTCTGAGGATGACGACAACTCCACTGTTGTAGCCATGGACGACCTCAAAATTCAACTTTCTTTTATCAATGGGATCACGAACGCAACACTCGATGAGAGTGATCTCGACCCAGAGGTTATCTATCGTCTCCGAAATCCTTTGGAAGAGCCCCTCAATATGTTAGATCCCGACTTACGCCTATCTATCGACTTGTTTCTTGCTACTACAAACACTTCCGAGGACACATATAACAAGACTCGAGAGGCCATACACCGTCATCATCCTGAGGACAAAGTGCTTTCCCATGCAAAGGTGAAGACTACCTTGCAGGACCTGACAGGTGTTACGTCGCTCATCCATGACATGTGTCCTGAGTCATGCGTTGCCTACACCGGTCCTTTCGCCAAGCTCGAGAGCTGTCCCGAATGTGGCAAAAAACGATACAAATATCAGGACGGATCTAAAGTTTCACGCCAAAAATTCCACACAATCCTGATTGGCCCACAACTACAAGCACTTTGGCGAAGACCCGAAAGCACTACAGCTTTGAGATATTGATCTCGTCTTACACAAAAGATCTTCAATGAACATGCTCAAATGGGGGGTATATCTATTTACAAAGACCTATTCTCTGGCAGTGATTACCTTGACGCTGTGCATCGCAGCGACATCACTGACGATGATATGGTGCTCCTTCTTTCCATTGACAGCGCTCAGCTCTACACCAACAAGTCATCTGATTGTTGGATTTTGATATGGATAATCCTCGACCACACACCTGAGGGACGATACAAAAAGATATCTGTTCCACCTGGTCTATTCATCCCAGGACCTAACCCCCCGAAGCATCCTGAATCTTTCCTGTATCCTAGCATCCATCACCTCGCGGCCCTTCAGATTGAGGGCCTCTGCATCTGGGATGCATCCAGAGGGAAGGTTATCACCTCTCGACCGTTCTTTGCGATAGGTACCGCAGATGGCCCTGGTATGACTCATCTAAATGGCCTCATTGGTCACCAAGGTGCTTATGGCTGCCGGCTTTACTGTCCCGTCAAAGAACACCAAAAACCAGGTAGCGGAACCCATTATCCTGCTCTTCTCAAACCGGACAATTATAATGTCGCTGGTTGTGATCATCCCGATGTCTCTATTCCAAGCATCCCACTAGCATCTACCGCTGAGTACGACTATAATCTCAACATTCTTCTCCAATCTGCGACTCTTAACCAGTACAGAACTCTCCGCAGAGATACTGGTATCTCAAGACCCAGTCCTTTCAGCAGGCTCCTGCCGAGATATAGACTACTGATTCCTGGTTGTTTCCCTGCTGACTTGATGTATCTCATTGCTCTCAACATCGTCGATCTCTTTTTCCATCTCTGGTGCGGAATGTTGGACTGTGAAGCTCCTGACAGCAAATCGACATGGGACTGGGCAGTTCTGATGGGTGACATCTGGAAGGCTCATGGGGAGACTGTTGGAAATGCAAGACCATATCTCCCAGGCTCCTTTGACCGCCCTCCTCGCAATCTGGCTGAGAAAATATCCAGCGGCTACAAGGCATGGGAATATCTGATGTATGTATTTGGTCTAGGACTAGGAGTGTTTTATCAGGTGCTTCCTCAACGATATTGGCGCCATTTCTGTAAACTCATCCAGGCTGTCCGCATTCTCCACCAAAAATGAATCGCCATTGCTCAACTTCGCTCTGCTCATGAGCTCATCGTCAATTTCGTCGAAAATTTCGAGACAATGTATTACCAACGCAAGTCTGAGCAGATTCATTTTTGTTGGCAGAGTATTCACGCACTTCTTCATCTTTCCCGTGAAGTCCTTCGTCTAGGACCACCTGCATACTTGTAAGGAATCTATGATTCCTTGTTACTTTCATTAATCTCCTTATCCTTTTCTTATTTTATTATTTTATTATTTTATTATTTACCACGGACATGTGTGCCACAATATACACATGTACAAACAACTGTATAGTACGCCATCTGCGTCGCACGATAATGATATACTTAACTACTACCACCCTCATAAACAGCACATACATTCATTACCCAAATACATTGATTTGGATCTGTGAATAGTGCACAGTGAGTACCCAGTATTTAACTATCTCATTCCCACTTGTACTAGGGCTTTAACTAGCCCTACACAAGTTTATACTTTTTTTCACAGCCAAACAACCCTTAAAACGGTTCTGAATTGACTGTAATAGCCATAAGCCTTTAACGAGGTTAGATACATTGGTTATAATACGTAGTCATAAGCTGCTCACGGTTAGATACCTTGACTATAAAAAAGTCCTATTAGGCACCCTAAAGGGCCTCATCGAACAGACACGAAAAAGCCCGAACGGCTTGAGTATAGCTCTCGCCGTACACTACGAAATCGAACATTAAGTTCATATCAGCACACAATTGCAATCACAACGCACATCATAGTAATATGATTCAGAACGCACACGATCTAGTGCATTCATAGACGAATCCAGTCGAAAAGTGAATTCAACAACCCAGATGTCCATCCGGTCCAATAGATCATCCCAACAGGGAAGTCCATCCCAATTACAGGATGTAAACCACCCCGTTACCGAACGTACCCCCCTCCAGTGAGACTCCGCTTATAAAGCCTCACAAGTCTCGGAATTGGCTCACAGGGCTAACAGCCCTATTACCCACAGTGATGCGGCAGAATATGATGATGTCAGTAATGACTATCCTACAAACCACTGGGAATCCCCAGTGGATAGACAAACACTGGCTCCCCGGTCATGAAACTCGGAGAACGCGAGAGCGCCCAGTATGCCGTTGGCATATAGCTCGCCCACGCGTAGAAAGACACCTTCAATAGGTGGTGGATCAACAACCAGCATGGTTGTCAATCAGACTGAAGGTCGAATAGACCTGAAAGACATTCCGGGTAAAACCCGAACGAGTATACAGCTCGACCATCTAGAATTGAGAGTCCACATGGACATGGAACAACGTCGAGCTGCAAGAAAGAAAGAAAAATCCACGCTACAAGCGTGTCTAAATGAGCTGGAAGCCATAGATGACCGTATGGAGGCTCATTATAACAGCTATCTGACTGAGATACATCAGATAAGGTCTGATCATAATGATGAATATGCCTTGAAATGGCATCGGAACTCCAGCCGACAACCAGCATCACCAGCTAAACCAGCTGTAACTACTGTAGTGCCAGTTGATACATATATAAGCCCACTCACTACAGGGGAATCCACGCATGCCTCCTATGCATCGTGGCCTGCTAGTTTGCAGGAAATAAAAAAACTACGGCTGCTAATCAGCCCGAAATCAATTCCAGCAATGGAATATCGTATAGGCCAGTAGCCAATACGAACGAACTACAACAGGAAGCTATTTCAGCTTTACACGTAGAACGTGAAATATTTGCAAAGCGAGAATCAATAATGACTGGTCGATTAGACCAGCAAACCCGTCGACAAGAGGAAGAATCTCTTGACAATTACAATAATCGGGTAGACGAGATGGCTCGACAAGCCATCTATAACGAAAAGGCAAAGGCCAATAAACAGCATACGGCTGAAACTACCACCCATAGGTGAAAAGTCTCACAGCAGAAACTGTTGATACTTCAACCATCTAAGTTAATAACCGGACACAACGTGCCTGCATCCATGAGTGCAAACATTGCTCATATTCCCCCTAATAGGGTATTGCAAACCAACTCTAATGCAGAGTTTCCATGAAGTCAAGGACCTCGTAAGTCATTGGTGACTTTTGACACCAATAGGTTAGATATCACTGCTGGTATAAGCACACATGGGCTCAACCGTGGTGCTAAACCAATCACATCTGTCGTTAACGCGACCTCAGAGCGAGTAATCACTATGATACACGCAGCATATGATGCTGCATATAATGAAACTCCTTGCTCAGTACAAGTGAGCAAAATAGGTTTGAAACTATCATTACCCTCTTATAAGGGCGAAACAACTCAAGCAGAGTTTGAAAAATATCTTGCGGCCCTACTAAGGCACTTCAAGATATACCAACTGCTAACTGCAGATACCAACCAATTGAGGGTAAACCTGCTTGGTACTACCCTCACGGGTGCAGCAATAGAATGGTTTGAACAAACCATTGATACAAATGATGTCGATGCCGACATATGGACGTTTGACAACGTAGTACGAGCATTAAAAGAACGTTTCGTTCATCAATCCTCTAGCCAGGATGCAGCAGACAAATTCCATGTATTAATGCAGAATAAGTCAACTGTAATAGAATTCTACAATTCTTTATGGGTGTTTGCCCAACGAATGGTAGAATTACCAGATAAATATCGCATTAGAAGGCGATTTCTGGTTG
>QLPF01000084.1:2629-12677 GCA_003314045.1 Hygrophorus pudorinus
GTCTCGGCTCTGAAGATCTCTCCGCCGCCATCAAAATGATAGGAACCCACCCTCATTTCCAAAATTCGGTATCGCCCTCTGAAGATGGCGACAAGGATAATCATTTGATCGCCCAACGCTACTTCCAGGCTGTCGTAGCAGCGTGTGTTATCATATTCCACTCGTTTTGCTGACTCGCGGTGGCTTTGGAGGTCCCGGAGCAGCGATGGCTTTGGACGTTGATTCAGATCGCACCCAAATTATTACTCAAGACGGATGTGTTTTCCAATTTATCGAACGTCCTTCTCGGAGCTCCTCCGGCCTTTGTACTCTCCAAGCTCAAGGTGACTTGGAACGCTATTGTACTAAGTTTCGAAGCCTAAAACCATATATTTTGGGTCATTGATGGGGCGCAGGTAGCCGCAAAGATATACGCCAAGGCTTTCCTATCACATCACAGATCTGGGCACTATCACCCCGTTTTGCACGAGTTAATTTCCACCTTGCGGGACTCAGAGTTGTTCTTGCAGTCGCCGCTTATCATTTCTGGGACAGTTCTCCCAGTGGGCTTAGTCGAGGACATAGTTAAATCCGGTTCTGGCGACCAGATGACAATCGAATGTTTTCACGATACCGGATCATTTGATAACAAGGACGGCCAGGTGGCATATCTTGTTCAATATCTGTGGCCGCAAAAGAGGCTAGACAGATTAAACAAGGCTGCCTGGAAACTGGTAAGCCGAGTTTGGCGATGGCTATGGGGAAGGTGTGGTATTTTGATATTCTGTGGATGATCTGCGAACTGAATTACTACCTAGATACCGTGTTACCTCCAGCTTCATCGAGTTGGTGCTCCTTCATCCCAGAATGGATCCCAACATGGTCCTCAATCACTTCTTCGACCACATGTGCGGATATTGGCCTGTTGATTCGGAGTACAATCAGCCAAGGCAGGAAGCTATCAAGATCATTCACCGGCCTATCATAACCGAGTCTATGTCTGATACTATATTGAGAGGCATGTCGTTTACCAATGTCCTTCCGCTGTTGTCACTGATCGGGCTGCTAGACGCTCAATTCTATGTCATCCTTCTGCAGTCCTTGATGGGCTATATTATAAGCTTGAAAATGAAATATCAAGATGACGATGCGCAAAAACTCGTCGAGATCGGAGTGGCTAGCTTTTGCGACAATTCAGATACTTTCGCTTGCCTCAAGGAGCCTATAGCTCTCTACGCGATGGTCTCATTCTTCAAGAAATGTGGTCTTACTATCAGCAACTACCTGAAAGGTACATTTACTTTCGCGCAGGGGTGTTCGAACGGCAACGTCTACGAGGAGATAGTAGCCTGGAAATTTTTCGATGTCTTTGGTCCCGGTCAGCGGCCGGATGCTATCTTCGACTTCTGTGGGAGGGCTCCCGAGTGGGCCAAACAATATGCCCAATTGGTTGGTATTGCAAGAGATGGAAGATCTGTTACCTCCACCACGTTCCCTACAGGGTGCGCCTTGCTCTTTGCGTGTAAGGCAGAGAACGAGTCAGCTGTCCTTGACTGGGCCTCTGACCCGAAAGGAATCCCGATCATTTTCCCCGACAATCACTGTGGACCCGACATCATTATGATTTTACAAATCGTCGAGACAAAGGAACGTATTGTTGTCCTTGTCCAATCCAAATATACAACACAGGAATCGCTCTGGGACATTCCATCCACTATTGCGACTATACATCCGGACCTTTTTTACAAAATCAATGTGCGTTTTGTGCTATTTGCATCCTGCCCTGATCTTACCTTGAATCCAGCAGTCAACGAAAGAGAAATCACCTAGTGATTGGAAACCGGGCTTGGGCGACCGTTTCCGGCACTGCATGCAGGCTCTTGAATGTAAAGTCACTGCTGGTTATTGTCTCCTTGTATTAGCGACACCGAAGGACAAAGTCAGGAAGGAGAGCGTTATGCCTCCTGAAGGTTACGATGTTGCTCTCTTGCAGTCATCATTTGTCGACGATTCAGTTGACTTCTGTTCACTTTTCAATCGTGTGAAGACATATGTGGATGACCCGGTCGACCTCTGTTCCTTGGTGCATGAAGATGCGCCTTTGCCGAAACGGAAATTGTCCAAAATTGGCCTGGCGCCGCCAGGAAAGAAGGTCAAGGCATCAAAGGGTCTGTCAACGAGAAAAAAGGTGTAAACGTCACAGGAGCAGAAAGCAATGCATATTTATCATCCGGATTATCATAATTTCATGTACTACGTATCCCTTGTACTTTTTCACCATGCCAGAGAGCCAAAGTCTGTCGGCATTGTAGATGTAACAATACACCTTTCTTACTTTTTGCTGACACCTACTCACGTTTTGAGAGATTGAAGCTCGAAAAGTTGGCACCCAAGTCAAGTAAACTGAACCAATGAATCTACAATTTTGGGAGGTGATGGTCTCACTGGCGTGAATTGATTAACTCTTGTGAATAGTCGACGCAAGGTCGCCTACCGAGCATCCGCAGAGGCCAATTTATCTTGTCACGTTTCTTTTAGCACATGTAATAAAATATACCATTATAATGTGCAATCAAGCATTGTGTAATATGATACACAAGTGAAACAGTGGCAGTCATCAAAAAATCGAGGGACCGGTGCGCCCAACGCACGTAATGATGGACATGCCAATTCTAGTACTATTCTGAAATGAGTATATATTCATGACAAAATGTGTGGCTTACATTTGAAAGAGACACAATAACAACATGTTCTGATGATATCTGCCACCAGGCAAAATGAGACATTACCCAATCAACTTTCACGATCTCCAGATCTGCAAGAGCAGTGGAATGAAGTTTGGCAGGGAAGTATGGGTACGGTGCAAAGGGATCTATGGTGTCCTGAGGAAGGTCAAGGTGTCGCTGGACAGCAAACAAGATTTGATCCTGCGTCTCACGGATTATATATTTGATTGTGCCAGGGACGACAGTGGTCTTCATTCCGTGTGGATAATATTGGATCAGACTATTGCCGAGATGAGTGGACGATCGACAATACACGAATTTTGCATTCCTTGATAGCAGGGGGACAGTTTGGCCTTCCCAACCACCGCCTGAGCTTCGCAGCCTTGATGAATGACTGGAGAATGGTTGGCTCGAGTTGACCTAGATAAATGTTAGACAACATCGCAATATATGCAGGGCAACTTACCGAACTTGTCATTAGTGGGAAGCCGTTGCAATTGCCCAATGAGGCGCTCAAAGGGAAAACACCACCACGAGTGAACGGGCCCGAAAAGTAGGAGGAAATCATATATATGAAAAGCCATGTGGTTGTTGGTGCGGTCATCAATATGAGGGTAAAGTCTCTTCAGACCCTGGACCCAAGTCGTGACATGATTACGATAGGCCTCCACGCGATCCCTGGTCATGGTACGCATGCATGCAAGAATGATTGCCGAGACGAGAGACATTGTATGATCCAAGATATCTCGCAGTTCCGCAGCCACCCGAGCCGATGGGTGTGACGTTCCTTCGCCCCAAAGACCTACAAGAGCGATAGGTAAATATACGGTAAACATGGTGCGCCATTCATCAGCCTTCAGACTCCCGGCGGCAGCGTCTCCAAAGTTGTATGGAACGGAACCCAGCCACGACAGTGTCGTCGTGTTTCTGATGACGTCCTTGATACGCTGCATAACTTCTGGTGTGGCAATTTTGAGCGGCCGTTCAGCAGCCTCCAATGGCTTTCCTTGCCGCTTTGGATGGTATCATTAGTGGTGAGATCTGCCCAATTGGATGAACATACCCATTCGACAAGAGCAGCTGCAAAATATTTTTCTTAACACACTTCTGCACTGACCCATCGGGATTTTGGACCTCAACAGTCTGTGATTGCCCATTCAGAAGAGGTTGGATAACGAGACCAAGGTCGTCGCACACAAATTTGAGAGGGGCTAGATTCTTCGTTGACAACCTTTTAAGCAATTTGGTAGTGTTTTCCTCAACCTTGCCCACAAGATCACCGCCATCGATCGGCGCTGTGAGAAGGTCGTGAATCTGGGCGACATGTTTCACTTCATTTTGCTTGAATCAGGGTTCATCGTTAGTAACTTGACGGAAGTTGTGCTCGAATGATGGTGTGACTGGAGCCTTTGCCATTGCCGATGCCGTGCTTAGGTTGAGCACATCCCGAGAGTGGTGTTGGGCGAGGCCCTCAAGAATACAGTGCATGGAATCGACAACGAGTTGCTGGGTGGGATTCCAGTAAGGCAAACGCCAAAGTTCCGACCAACAAACTCCGGTAGCCTGGAATATTTTATCCCGATCAACAGAAGTCGTGGCATCCCTCCATTGCTCTGCATACCGACACATTTCTTCATGGTCGCGGACTCTCCAATCCTTGAAATCTGTACGACCACGGGTGCTGAGACGGTAACAGCTACAAACGGAGCAGTAGAAGTGACTTCCATGTGATGCTAGTGCAGAAGCCTTCCGTGCAGCAGGGAGGTCATTGACGACGAGAGCGATCACACTGCGAGTGTTACAACCATGCAGATATTTCGGTGTTCGACTCATGTGAATGCCATTGGCCCAAGCAGTTACCATATCGGTGACTAGAGGTCGCATATAGTGGTTAAGTTCATTCAGGGCTGGCTCCAAGGGTCCAGGAATGATCCCAACCAGATACATATTTTCGGGTTCGTAGCGGATGTCAATCGGTAGATTCAGGCATGCCATGGAAATGATTCCACAGGAGGTGCTTGCACTGCCAGCACGAACTCCCTCAACATTGAAAAAATCAATATTCATCGCAAATAAATACCGGCCTTCGGTCCTGGGCCGCTGGACGAATAGAGTGTTTGGAAGGGGTCCTTGAAAAGACCGAATGAAGTCGGCATCAAATGCGTTGTTGACATAGTCGGGGGTGGGAGCTGCTTGGCTATGATTACAATCATCGCAAGCTTTATCCATTATATCCTCATGTTGCGAGAGGAGCCCCGCGAGATAATCGGAGAAATGATGATAGACAAAAGGCTTGATGGGTTTTCGATCTTGCGTATCACCTTCACGGCACTCGAGCAGAAGTCGCTTGTTGCAAGGCCCATCCCCCGGCTTGGGTCGATTAGTACAGTGTTCAGGATAAGTGCTGTTGCCTGCCTTGAGGATAGGCTCGTGCGTGTAATGGCAACCAGGGCAAACCACATACACCGTCGTACGCCCTTCCAGATTGTATTGGGCGAGCGCTTCAGTTATCGTTTTCGGGATCTCATTCAATGTATGGGTTTGCAGCGGATTCATGCTACCATCATGGTTCGCTGAGACAAGCTGAATAATCAGGTGAATAATCCTCATGATGAGGTCGCCCGCCCGCCGGCTAACTCCAAATATTGTTGCACAGAGTACTCCAAGAAAAAGTGAAACCTGAGCAGCGATCGTGCATTGGTCCACCGGAAACTCGTAATGATGACCTCAACTCACAGTTAATGCCCGAACACTTTCTGAATCAAGAAAAATTAACTAACTGGTATCAATCTCCACAGGGTTACGCCGAGTGTCGGGAATAGCCAGTCGGAGCTCAGTCAGTCTTGCATCTAATGTGTCCAGGGCTTCTAGAACTTCTGCCTTTCGGGTATCAACGGAGCTCGTACGATGGGTAATCTGGCTCCAACACCGCCTCACATCCTCGGCCTCTGCCTCGACTTCGCAAAGGGTATTGAGCGATAAGGTCGTTGTTAGTTTTGCCCGGGCGGCAATGGCACGCATTTTCATAGTGTCTAATAATTGGAGACACTTGTCAGCTGTCCTGTTCCGATCTCTTTTAGACATGAATCTTTTGGGCAACGGCGATGGGATGGGGGACTGTTGCGAAAGGACGGGGCGATCACAAATGGGGAAGGGTAAAGGAGGGTCTGCTATGGGTCCCTGATTGGTACCGAGAGCCAGGCGGGACATGCTGCTCATAATGTCATCGATGGAGTAAGGTATAGGATCCATAGGGTCGGCCAATGGTAATGAAGACGACCCCGTACTGAAGCTTCTACCTTGTTGGAATTCGTCTCGAGATGCCCACAGCTTCGAAGGTTGATTCTGCACATCGGGTCCCACATGGGCAAAAGTGTCTGAAAAGACGCGAGCGCTAGCCAAGTCAATCTCCTTTTGCAGATTCGAACGTGCCAAGTGCGCGCATCTATCGACAGCATTCTGGAATTGTATGCCCAGGTTGTTACTGGCCTCTTGGGAACATTGTGCGCATGTACAGTAAACGGGACGAGATTGGCGAGGCATGTATGGAAGGAGATAGGATGAAGACCCCCAAGGTGTCATATGAATGCACGACAAGGATATAAGGAGAACTGAACATTCCATAAATGAACTGAATATAAAGCTCACCGGTTTAAGAACAAAGATGCTTCCATCCAGGCAGGCGCTGTATGTACCAAACGTGGGCGGCCAATGGGCACTGTATCGTGCCAGATGTAACGGCGGGAATCTCATGTCATCTCTTTGACTCTGTCAAAGAGATGGCGGTAGGGGATGCATCTCCTTGACTCTGTCAAGGAGCTGGCAGAAAGTCAACTTTAGGCCGTGTCATCACGTGGTATTGATCTTCGGGATATCCGATTCGGCCGCCCCCGTTTGTCAGTGCATAGCACCAGCAAATGCTACCCTTCAAAGTTCCAATGTCGTCTGTTGAACTGCTACCGACTCTCCAACGTCCAGTGCATAGCACTAGCAAACTCAACCCTCTGAACGTGACGAACCACTGGGAGCCCCTTCAATATTTGCCGTTGCATAGCAGACTTGTGTTTCTCATTCTTAACCTGCCCAATCTAGCCCTGAGTCGCATATATCATAAATTGTGTCAACAGGACATAGGCTATCCGTGGATGATTACTAAATCTTTGCGGGCTGGCAACTGTGCTTTCCTTTCCCTGTTTTCCTTATCTTCCTTCATCATCCGGTCCAACATCTCTTGTATGTCTATCCCAGGCGATGGCGTGCAGTTGGATCTTAACACAGATGACCAGGTGTTCCCAAGCTTCTGTCCCTTTTATCAGCCAGTCCAAACTCGGCAGACATCGGCGGCAGCATATTCTGGTAAATGAACAATGTTATCGCCACTACAATCAAAATTTTCACCATCGTCTCCATGGAGTCGGGCTGACGCTTCCCTGGCTGGTTGTCTTCCTTGATTGTTTTCGGGTACTTTCGGACCCACACGCAGATGGACACCTCCCCACAGTTACTTGATGATGCGCTGACAATCGTGCTTGCATGCTCATCGTCGTGTGTCTGGGAAATTATCAGACCGTATCCTTGTATCATAAAGATGCGCTGCACTGGCAATGTTTGAACCAACCTGTCTCCGTGGTGTAAGACATGGAGCGGGAATGCAGTCTTTCGATCGAAGACATATACTGCACCGTGATCACTCCCCCCTACAACTACCTTCGTGTTCTTGCTGAAAGCTACTTGCTTTGGTAATTTCCGAGTGGGCTTGCCAGTGGGGAAATTTCATTTCCAGTTCCCAGTGTCAAGTTGATGTAAGTCGAAGCCAGTCTCGACATTATCAACCACGAATTCATTTCTGGCATTATTGATAGCTGCACAACCTCTGTCTTTATTGTCAAGCTGTCAACTCCAATATACATATATCGATGCTCACATCATGGCACCTACTTCCACCATAGACAAAATGTTTCCATCATCGCCCCTCAAAGTATACCTATAGCAGTGTCAGAAGTCAGCGTCTGTGAATATACATGAACAGCTAGACGAACCTTCGGCCACAATATAATCCAAAGACAAAGACATCTTTCGCCACATTGTCCATAAAGCTCACCTTGATTGGCACTATAGTGTTGATTCGTACACAGAATATTGAGCGTAACTCCCCCCTTGCTTCGATGGCCATAACCTGAATCACTCCATCCCGAATGCCCAATGTAACGCATGTAACACTGTCACAGGTGTTGGTTGCGAGGCAGATTATTTCCTTCCCAGAGGCAAGTCGCTTAATATGCAATTCATTGTATGGTCCCTGTCATCTCTTTAGTAATGGATCAGATTTCAAGGATGTCAACAATCTCACCATGATTGATACCTCACACCAGATTTCGAACCAACCAAGACCTGTGCCAAAAGCTAGCGTTTCCAGTGAGTCGTCTCTCCGAGTGATCCATTCGATGCAGCTGACTGGGCCATGATAGAAACGGCTCTGTGGTAGACATTGAAGTTCCTTCATGGTTTGTAAACTCCATATTCTGACGCCATCTCTGCCTATAAAATGAGTATAGTGACCGATGATAACAATGTTTAGGCCTACTGCCACTGGCAAGAAGATTACCGCTCGGTGACACCTTTAGAGCATAAACCGCATTGGAGAGGCCTTTCAAGCGGGCAGCCAGTGTATACGGACCATTATTGGATTGAAAGAGTGATCGCATTGAGATAGTTGATGAAAACTCAGTGATGGAGCTCACTTTAAAACAATCAACTTTTGTTTGGATTGTCATCCTGAGTCACAAGTCGGGCACAAAAGCTTTGATTTCTTCTGATATTTTGATCGTCGTGTCATCTAGTCATACATCACTAAATTGGAAGAGAAATGAGAAAGCTTTATATTTCCTTAAAATGCATTCAATATAAGCAATATATATTTCTTGCAGATCATGTGGTAAAGTTATACATACATCGGTAGGGTTTACAAATTTCTATAACTTCCTGAAGTATTGCTACCAATTGCTAAGAAAGCTCATATTTTTAGCTGTGGGCCTGAAGATCCATGTTGATAAAGCTTGTACAAGCTCTATTAGTTATGGCTGCCAATAAATACATTGGTAGCCTTGATGGAGTCTTCCAGATAAATCCAGATTGAATATATTTGTAAGAGCTATCCACATGATAACCTATGAGGCCTATCAATCAAGATGGTAAGCTCAGGCCAACATAGCCAGGTGCACAATGGTGACAAGCATCTGGTCTGTAGCTTCCAGCAGGATGGACCTGCTGCCAGGTTGGAAAGCATGTCAGCTCAGGCCACCATAGCCAGGTGCACAATGGTGACAGGCATCTGGTCTGTAGCTGCCAGCAGGATGGACTTGTTGTTGCTAGGGAAGAAGGACATAATATACTCAGAGTCAAAATTGTACATGGTTCTGGTTACATTATAGCTATACCCAGGCCAGTCCAAGCCAGTACCTCCGACCCAACGCGACACCATACAACGTGCCACCCAGTCAAAGACCCGAATTACAACTGTCGACTCAACAAGCTACAACAAACGCGCTGCGAACCTGTGTGTGTGTCCAAGTCCTGTGATTGATATCGTCCAGCAGCAGTGATGATACACGTCGTTCATTCCAAGCATTTGGGATGGCTGACATGGTCGTTAATATAACTAACATGGCACACAAACGATAACATACCCGTTCTTGTAGCATACAAATTTAGAGAACATCACTACATGTAGCCATTGATTGCATTGAATGTTGCTGCTGAAGGGAATGGGTGGCGAGATGCCTGTGGCTGGGGGCAGAGACGGAGCATCTGCAATAAGGTCATGGAATAAATTCAGTCTCCAAAATAACATCCAAGCAGGCAGGACAGGATGACTTACTGAGGTTTCGTGTGTTTTTGAATGACCGACGGTGGTTATGGACAGTGCTTCTGGGCAGCGGCACCAATTTTGTTTGAGATTCTGTTGTTCTAATGGCGCTATCTCATCGTCGTCCTACATTCATCCTCAGCTCCCTCTCCCATCTTCTGAAATCTGACGGAGAGATGACAATAACTCTTGGCTCAACAGCGGCGGCGAAGCCATGGAACCTACCAAATAGCCGATGTGACGGCAGGCCACCTTGTCGATGACTCGAACTTCAAGAATAGTACTGTCGCCTCAACAGCTGTGACGAACACCTTGCAAAGCCTTTGAAGATGTGTGCTGTGACAAAAGGCCTCTCTCTGCTCAACAGCTGCGGTGAACGCACTGCGAGGTGGTGTAGCATAGTAGATGAAAAGGCTTAGTAGTCGTATAAGTAGTGGCTCTTCAACTTCAAGTTGAAACCAGTGCCAGACTGAGTTCA
>QLPF01000090.1:0-33870 GCA_003314045.1 Hygrophorus pudorinus
AAAATCACCGTCCGACTCACTCAATTTTCAACAGACCCCCTTCGGACAGCTGCGAATGAGGACGGACAAATTAGTACTGTAAGTTCATCATAGACTGAGGTCGAAAATGAGTGTTTTAAAAACTACTATGTTTCCGCTCCGCCCACAGGGGTTCAACCACCTTTATTTGAACAGCGGGGTTTCTTCCCACACCCCAAAGCACTCTACATCTTCATCTGCGAACACTCTCATCTACCTGCCAGTGCGAGAACAACTTTAATATGGATCCATCGAGTGAGTCAACCGTCTTTTCCTCGTCTGTTTCACACTGACCAGCGTTTTCTTAGAACGTTTTCCATTCACCGACGAGGAATTGGATGCAGCCGGTCTTCGGGGCGAAGGCGAGTCCCTCAGTCATTTTGCGTGTCTATCCCACACTTACCATCTTCCTTGTAGGAGTTTCCGATTTCGTCGTACAAGTAATGGAGACGATGACGGAGCACCCGGAACTCTTAGGCGAGTCCCCCATCTTCTTTCCGCATCTGTACCACACTTACCACTTCCCGTTTAGACCTGTCTCTGTTCACGCTCGAGTGTATCAACTACCCGGGTCATCGCAAGTCCGTTGTCTCACCCGGCTCCCCGACCCTGAGCGAGGCGTCTTCCTACCGCTCCATCGCCACGGATAGTAACGCTGTCTCCCCCTACGTTATCTCGGACTGGGAGAGAACCACGTACTACCACGGTATCTCTCCCGACCATCCCGACCTCCTCTACCGCTCGGATCTCCTCGAACATCCCTTCCCCATCCCCAAAGGCAGACACCCTCATCTCCCTACCAAGACCGCTTATGGAGTCTTCAACACGCCACTCAACGCTGTCTGGGACTCTGTCGCGCCCCAGATCCGCCAGCTCTTGAAAACTTGGAAGATTCGCTACTCGGCCATCAAGGCAGCTCGTTTCGTCACCCACGGCGAGGACGGGAAGGACACTATCGGTCCCGTCGTGATTTGGATCTCGACTCATCCCACTACCACCACCGCCGAGAACGCACACGAAGCTTCCCCGGACGTCCTCGCTCTTCTCAAGGCCAATGGAGTCGAGGGTGCGGTGGTCGAATGGTACGAGGGAGCCGTGGAGAAGCTGTCAGGTCCACACCTTCTGCGCGTCACCGACGACACCAACCCCACACACTATGTCCGTCGCCTCCTCACTGCTGCGCTCGGCATGCCCATCGCTACCGCGGAGAGGGAGGCCGCTGATGCTCAGGGTAGCGTCGCGCTGTTCTTCCACGAGAACAAGGATACGCGCGGCGCCCCCAGCGCCAAGGTCTTCGGCGTTAGCAACTGCCACGTTCTCCACGAGGACACCACCGTCGACTACGAGTTCAAGGGCGCTGGCGCACCTCGCCAGCACGTTCGACTTGCCGGATTCCGCCGATTCCAGCGCGGGCTCGATGAGATCAAGGCCTGCGTCGGTGGCCACGGAACTGACGCCGACATCTTGGCTAGGGAGATTGTTGAGTTGGAGGCGAAGCCGAAGAGCGAGGACCCGGCGGAGGCGGCGGAGGACGAGACGGCCGTGGAGGCTAAGCGGGAGAAGTTAGCCAAAGTGAAGAAGGATATCGGCATACTCGAGACCTTCTACAACGACGCCAACAACCAATGGAGCGATATTGCGCGCCGCAACATCGGCCATGTCCATTGGGCTCCCAAGATCTCCGTCGATATCCAGGGTCGCAGCTACACCAGAGACATTGGGACGTTCGAGGTTGATGCGGTGAGGTTCAAGGCCCAGTTCAAGGGTAACATTGTCGACTTAGGTGTATTTTGACTCATCTTTCTCATATTTCCCTCGTCTAACAAAAAGAACTTTATGCAGGATCCAAGTTTACTCCTCGGCAACTCACCGATATGTTCTACCCCCAGAGTGGCGGTAGGACGACGTTCAAGTGGCCCACGAATCGCCAGCTCAGGATCAATGGCTGTGTCACGCGCGAGCTCCTGGCTGTTCCCGACTGTTTCGACAGCAACGGCGAGCCTTGCCTTATCGTCATGAAGGACGGCAACACCACCGACCTCACGGTCGGACGCTATGCTGGCCTCGAGGCCTACCTTTGCGACGACCGTGGCGTCGAGTCCATTGAACTCGCCATATATAACTATGACAAACAGTCCGGCCCGTTCTCCGCCAAGGGCGACTCAGGCTCGCTCATCTTCGATGGCGAGGGTCATATGGTTGGTATTCTCCACTCTGGGATGCCGAAAGGCGGGAGCAACCATGTCACCTACGCCACCCCTGCCTGGTGGGCTATCGAGCAACTCATGGTCAAGTATCCGCACGCCGACTTCAACCGCATCGCCTTCTAAACGCAAACAATGTCGTCGGCTTTCTGCCCTCCATCTCCACGCTCCTTCTCCGTCTGCGACCCGTTTGCTTTCTCGGTTATATATTGGTTCGTTTTTAGTGAAGTGACATTTTCGTAGGGCCCGGGCGCCGTTTCGATTTTGGTACATGTATTGGGCGACAAAGGTCTAGCATAGAAGGAATGACAAGCGCTTTAATGAAACAGTCCTTATACCCATATTACAAACGATTCATGTAGTCCACTGGCAATTCGCGATAACACTTTCAATCGATCCTTGTCTCGCCACGCTTACTGCATCATAGACCTGTTAACGAGTCGCAGAATGTTAGAAGCGGGGCAATAATTGGACTGATACGAACTCACCTTGCAACGCAACTAAGAATCTGTTAGCATAAGAGCGACTCGTGGAAGTGCGAGCAACTCTTGCAAAAACACAGGAACGCGGAGCAGAAGCAATGTGCTAGATGTCGGCAGTACCGCTAAAACCGTGATTGCTACCGGCGCCTTCTTGAGATATATCGATAGTCGATCAATTGATCCAAGGGGGGGGGGGGAGTTGCGATTTTCCTCGACGTGAAAGGCCGTTCCGACCGTTCGGGAAGTCACGCCAGCTGGTAAAGTTGATTCGAGGATGAGGACGAAATGTGATTGGCAAACCCCATCGATCCCATCCTTCACGCAGAACAAACGTGGAAGGCAATTGCTCTAGCTCAGAGTCGAGAGTTATATCTTTGATGTCGTCACAGGTGAAAGGTTTTCCGATCTCCAGAAGCTTGGTAAAGGCTTCACACCAGTGAAGGTCCGTCCATCCCTTCTGGAATCACTGAAACCCTTGCCTGCAGTAACAGTCATAAGCTCCACCCTCGCACCCTTGACCTGCCCGCCCCGTACCCAACGTGCGCATCGTCTGGAATGCAGCGAATTTTTTTCGAAAGATGCTTTGGCATGGATCTCTCTGTCCAAAGGAGAACGACCGATGTTCTCCACCGCCAGCTATCGCTGCTGCAGGTCTTCTGAACCACTGAGCGAGCGGTCAGAGACACGCTTTCCGCCCGAAGCGATGGTGTAGGGCGAGCCCGTCGAACCAGTTCTGAATCTCAACGGATTTGGACGGATTTGCTAGGGGCGGTACCAGGACCTGTACGGTACAAAACACCACTGAGCCGTGGTGGGATCTCCCCATGTATTCGAAGATCCATGGGTGTGCGTTGCTCTGGAGCGTTCTCGAAAGCTGCGGCAACAGCGCTCATGGCTCGGTGTGGATTAGAAAGGTAGGTACGGATGAAGTTCAAGTGTTACGTACCAAAGAATGAACGACGGGACAACATGCGTGACGTGGCCTGGTATCGGACATAAAGTAATGATATTTCCCAACCGAGTCAGACTTGCTATCCGTAGAACAAGTAAAAATTAAATATATATTAACAATTGCAGTAAAAAAGAGGCCCTCTCACTCCAACTGCTCAAAATAATCAAGTGTGATTGGGACTGGAGCCTGAGGTCCTAGCACCACTTCCAGGTGTCTGAGGCCACGGTACGGCGAGCCGGGTGTAGGGGATAGTATGTTTCGAATTGGCGCCGTTCAAGCGGCACTCCTCGTTTATTCCCGGCATGCGGTCCGTCGGTACATGAGAGTATGTCACGTCGACTTCCTTTTCCCCCCTCACCCTCTCTATGGGCTTGCCGTCACGGTGCCAACCTTGATCTACATAGGCGAAATTGGCCAGCTTGTCTGGATGGTCGTCACCCAATTGTGCGTGGTGATCGCGGACGTGGGCCTCGAGAAGTGCTCTCTGCGTTTCCGGTACACCGGAGTCCTGCCACACCGTCAGTGGCCTGTAGGTACATATTGTCTCGATCTTGTTACGATCCAGGGGTTTGGCCGCAAAGTGGGTGACAAAGTGCAGTTTGTCTGGTAGGCCGTCCCCAGGCTGTGACGCCTGCCAGCCCTTGTTAACCGACGTTGAGAGGAGACGCTGTTTTTTAGCAGGTGGCAAGTTTGCACACGCTTGTCGGACTGCTCCAGTAATTTCTGCTCTCTGTGCACCCGTCAACGGCGCGGGTGAGGTCCTCTCGATCTGCACCTTCATGGGCTGCACAATATCAGCCATATTGCCTTCAGAATCGCGGGACAGTGGCAAAAAGGCACCTTAGGCTCAGAATAGGTCTCCATGGCAATTCTAACTTCCCCAATCTCGCGACTTTTAGGGTTCGTTGTCGCGTGGTAATGAACGGTGAGATAGTGGTCGGTTGGGTCCTGCCCCTTTTTCGGATCACCCTTGTGGCAGTGTTCGTTCACGTAGGCGAGTGGGGCACTCTTGCGACGATCGTCCTCGTCAAGTAAACGGTGGTTCTCAAGGATTTTTTCTATCGCGTAAGGCTGCTGATTTCCCCCCACGCAGTTTTTTCGGAAACGAACAAGCGGCTCCTCGCTGGGCTATGCCATATCAGTGCATATGTTGTATGGAATCCCAAAATATTAAATATTAACATACGGCGCGACGGTACATGATGCTACGAGCATTCAAATTTGCCGCAGTCGTAAAGCGACTCCGAGTCTGCATGGATAGCGTCAGGTAGCTTTTGAGTTCGAGGTGGGGTGACAACTTACCGGCAATGGGGCAGCAGCCGCGGGAAGCAGCGCGTAGATGCCAAGAAAAAAGGGGAAGACAAGCATTGTGCTGAATAGTAATATGAAGATGTGTGATAGATGGGCTTGCAAGGTGTGACCAGCACGGTGAAGATGATTGAGGGGAGTCCAGCTGAAGACTTTGACGAGACGAAAACTTCAGCTTTTTATACTGATTCCTGGGTGCTGACTCGGACGACTCCGAGTCGGATCATCGGGAACTTACAGCAATTCAGTGACATTCAAGTTCCAGAGGAATATATTGAACATCGGTTAACAACAGGCTGATTACTTGTCCAGTTTCGCTTGTGCCTCGGAGAAGTCAAAGCAGGTGAAATCATGGCGTTGCGGTTGATTACTCACAAGGTTCGCTTCAAGTTCTGATACGGGAAAACGAAGCAGGTGAAATCAGTGGGACATTGTGTATCCGATGATGCTGGTATTCCCGCGTACAGCTTCGCTTCTGACCCAGAGAAAGAGTTGAAGCAAGTGAAATCAAAACAACTGGACTATCTCAGTCCCAGCCAGTGGGAGTCGAGGTTGAGGTTTTTTTTTTTTTTTTTTTCCCTTCAACCCCTCTGTACAGTGTAGCTAATCTGGGGCCGTGCTTGTTAAATATGTACCTTTCTACTCAACATCAGAGACAACCTTTTGGCTGCCTCGTGTGAGAACCCTCGAAACCAACAAAGAATGAATGAAACTAAGGTGTTAGTGTGATGTTTTGAGATCAAGTAAGAAAAGAGCGCCCCTGCCTGCTCCCTAGCGCTTCCGGACTTCCCTGCCCCCTTTGCCTTCCTTGCCACCTGTGTTTCCTTCGGTTCTGTCCCGTTCCGCTGTGGGCAGTCATGGTCGTCAGGAGGTGGATGTGTCATATGTCGCTCCTCGGTTTCAGTCTCTCCCGCTCTCCCCACTCCATCTGTGTCTGCTGTCCCCCTGCTATTTGTCTTCTGTCATATTGCCCATAACGTCTGCAAATCGGTTTGTCTGTGCGATGTAGTCAAATAAATGCGGCAGTAACTCAGCTGTATTTAATAGTTTGTCAATTTTTCTAGCATCTCTCCCTCCTGCTCTTACTAAGGCACGTCTCTGGGCTGCGTATGCAGGGCATGTCATGAGGTAGTGATGCATGGATTCTGTGCCTGCATGACATTTCTTGCACCTTGGGGAATCTGCTTTGGCTAATTTAAAGAGGTGAGCGCACAAGGGGATATGACCAGTTTGCAGCTGAATGAGAAGGCTGGCCTTTCTGTGTGAGAGCCCCTTCACCAGCTTGAGGAAGCTTTTAGACGGCATGGTGTCGTCCACCCCTTGTTTTTCCTGAATCTTCGTGATGTCTTCCATCTGTTACTCGCCCTCCGCTTCAATTCTGCGTTTGCCTCTCTCAGGGGAGGTTGAGGTTGAGCCTAAGGTTGAGGCATTGGTCCCGTTTAATTTTGAGGACCGTTTTGGCTTTTCTGCAAGATGTCTTTCTTTTGAGGAGGGTGGCATGGCGGTAAGAAACAGAAAAAGTTCAATCGAGGTGAAAAAAAAAACTTCAAATTCGGAGTTCAAATTCGAATCCACAAGCTAAGGGGAGGATGAAGAAACACACTGGCTGTGTCAAGATTTAGTCTGGAATTAAAGTTATTTCTACATGGATTTGAACCATTTAAAATTTGGATTCACATTTAAATGCTGATAAAATATATTATGGTCTTGAGAGATAAATGTAATTGCAAATATTACATATAGCAAACCATTTTACTTGAGCTCAAAGTAAAAGATTAACATGAGTTTAAATGTATTACTAAATTTAGTATGTTGCAATAATCCCTTTAAATCTGGTCTAAATGTTGAAACTGGTAGAGTAAGAATATTTAGACCAGCTTTAAAGGGATTATTGCAACATACTAAATTTGGTAATACATCACTAAATTGGAAGAGAAATGGGAAAGCTTTATATTTCCTTAAAATGCATTCAATATAAGCAATATATATATTTCTTGCAGATCATGTGGTAAAGCTATACATACATCGGTAGGGTTTACAAATTTCTATAACTTCCTGAAGTATTGCTACCAATTGCTAAGAAAGCTCATATTTTTAGATGTGGGCCTGAAGATCCATGTTGATAAAGCTTGTACAAGCTCTATCAGTTATGGCTGCCAATAAATACATTGGTAGCCTTGATGGAGTCTTCCAGATAAATCCAGATTGAATATATTTGTAAGAGCTATCCACATGATAACCTATGAGGCCTATCAATCAGGATGGTAAGCTCAGGCCAACATAGCCAGGTGCACAATGGTGACAAGCATCTGGTCTGTAGCTGCCAGCAGGATGGACTTGTTGTTGCTAGGGAAGAAGGACATAATATACTCAGAGTCAAAATTGTACATGGTTCTGGTTACATTATAGCTATACCCAGGCCGGTCCAAGCCAGTACCTCCGACCCAACGCGACACCATACAACGTGCCACCCAGTCAAAGACCCGAATTACAACTGTTGACTCGACAAGCTGCAACAAACGCGCTGCGAACCTGTGTGTGTGTCCAAGTCCTGTGATTGATATCGTCCAGCAGCAGTGATGATACACGTCATTCATTCCAAGCATTTGGGATGGCTGACATGGTCGTTAATATGACTAACATGGCACACGAACGATAACATACCTGTTCTTGTAGCATATGAATTTAGAGAACATCACTACATGTAGCCGTTGATTGTGTTGAATGTTGCCGCTGAAGGGAATGGGCGGCGAGATGCCTGTGGCTGGGGGCAGATACGGAGCATCTGCGATAAGGTCATGGAATAAATTCAGTCTCCAAAATAACATCCAAGCAGGCAGGACAGGATGACTTACTGAGGTTTCGTGTGTTTTTGAACGACCGACGGTGGTTATGGACAGTGCTTCTGGGCAGCGGCACCAATTTTGTTTGAGATTCTGTCGTTCTAATGGCGCTATCTCATCGTCGTCCTACATTCGTCCTCAGCTCCCTCTCCCATCTTCTGAAATCTGACAGAGCAGAGATTCCAAGAACTAGGTCCGTGGGCGATGATAATAACTCTTGGCTCAACAGCGGCGGCGAACGCGCTGTGAAGCCATGGAACCTACCAAATAGCTGATGTGACGGCGGGCCACCTTGTCGACAACTCGAACTTCAAGAATAGTACAGTCGCCTCAACAGCTGTGACAAACGCCTTGCGAAGCCTTTGAAGATGTGTACCGTGACGAAAGACCTCTCTCTGCTCAACAGCTGCGGTGAACGCGCTGTGAGGTGGTGTAGCATAGTAGATGAAAAGGCTTAGTAGTCGTATAAGTAGTGGCTCTTCAACTCCTCGACCTTGAAGAATAGTACGGTCGCCTCAACAGCTGCGACAAACACCTTGCGAAGCCTTTGCAGATGTGTGCTGTGACGAAGGGCCTCTCTGTTCAACAGCTGCGGTAAACGCGCTGCGAAGTGATGTAGCATAGTAGATGAAATGGCTTAGTAGTCATATAAGTGGCTCTTCAACCCCCTGACCTCGAAAAATAGTATGGTCACCTAAACAGCTACGACGAACACCCTTTGAAGATGTGGGCTGTGACGAAGGTCTCTGCTCAACAGCTGCGGTGAATGCGCTGCGAAATGGTGTAGCATAGTGGATGATAAGGCTTAGTAGTCGTATAAGTAGTGGCTCTTCAACTTCCAGTTGAAACCAGTGCCAGACTGAGTTCAATGTCCAAAACTCTGAGACTTCCCAATATGGCGCCTGTCCAAGTCATGATTGCTGGTGAAGGCTCGGACATTGCATGCCTCGGAAGCCAAGATTTGGCAGCAGTAGGTGCAATGGAATTTGGTCGAGCAACACGTATTATACCCAGGCATTGGATAGGAAGTATTCGTCATTCTCACTCCAAAATATGCCATTCATTTGGCTATGTACTAGTAGTAGAGTATAATGTGAATCTTTGTCGACATCCCGATCTCCCAAGCCCATCATGACATTAATTAGACTGGAGCCCAACTCACCCAGAAACTTGGGTCGCGCGGTGCCAGGATTCATAGACATCCTTAACGCTTTTGTGGGAGAGTGGGGGACATTATAGATCTCCCAGGCCTTCCATCTGTGTGAAGCACGTACAAGAGGGTGCCAGACATCTTCCGCCGCTTGCGTTATTGGCCCTTGGAGATACCTGAACACCATATACCATACTGGTATGCTGTACACATCATAGTAGTAGCCCAAGCCCAAGCGAGAGACTGAGGTTTAACCCGCATACTACCTCGTCGAAGCTAGCGTGCTGGCTTTCGTCAAGACCGTCGGACCCGGGCACAGTCTCTAGAGACATGTTTGGTTTAGTATGTCGTCTAGTGTAGGGTTCTTCTGGTAGTTCAATAGCAGATCCTGATCATTTCAAGTAGACTGGTGACCGTCCTTCGCTGGCGAGCCAACTCTTCGACAGAAGAATTGACTCGCAATTCAAGTACGAAGATTCACGAGTCTATGTTTCAAGCTCAGGCTGGAGTTCATGTTCTCACGTTGTGCACTTCACAACTGGGGCCAGAGAGCTATGATATCCACAGTGGAGCCGTTCAGCTGCATCTCCAGGCATTACTGAGAATGCAGCCTGATATGAATACATAGACACCAAGTCAGTAAATTGAACTTCACGGATTACAGCTCGACTTGCAGTTCAACTGTCCAAAGTGGAGAGTTCTGCCATTCGAAGTGAACTCACTTCGAACTGGGTTCACTTCAGCAGCAACACTGACAATAAATGATGGGTGGGATGTCTCCAAAAAAAAGCAAACATAGATTCTCCCAGGTCCTGATAGGTTGAGAGGGAGGGGGGATGACACAGCCGCAGCTGAAGAACAACCTTCAAAAGTTATAAGCAGCACTTCAAAAAATACTATTGAAACTGCCTGGACAAACTCTTGAGCTCATCTGGTGTGGAGAACAGACCCAAGCCCATCTCCCACCTGCTGTGCATGGCCTCCTCCTCTTCAGCAGCCTCTTTCTCTGATAACCTACCATAGTACTCATCCTCCTTCTGAAAGCCGTGGTCCACCCAGCAGAATAGACCACCTGCAGTGTATTGAGTAAAAGAATAGTGCTCCTCCTCATTTTGGATAGCGACGTTGGAGTGCCAGATTACTGCTGATGGGAGCAGAATAGTCGAGCTAGGTGGGAATTCAATAACTAGCTCAAGGTCCCAAAGAACTAAGTGACCACCTTGTTTTGGGTTGAAGGGGCCAAGGGCAGTGACAGCACACCAGCCATAGGCCAGGTTACCAGGGTCAACATGGGGGAATGAAACTGTGGAGGGGCCGAAATTGAACGTAGAGCACATAAATACCATTGTGAAGTTTCATCGAAGGCTGGTGCCATACCTGGTGAAAAGTGAGGTGACATGTGTCAGGTAGTATGTGAAAAGCTTGGGCGCCCATGTTGCGAAACAGCCTATTGAACCATGGTGACTAAGTGGGTGTATGCTGGAAAGGTCTAATACTTACTATTGGTAAACCTTGCCAGGTGAATAAAGGCTGTAGAGCTAAGAATTTCATCCAGGATGGCGGTGTTATCAGGGGTGTTGACCAAGTTACCAGGTAGCTACGGCATGAGGTCAATAGTAAGCAGAGTCTAAGGAGCAGAATCGCCGACCTTCTGGCCACCTCCAAAGGAACACCAGCAGCAAGGGCTGTGAAGTGCCCTCGTCTGTGCCTAGAGTTCTTCTGGGTACGGTGTATGCGATGCTGTGCTTGTCGCATGAGGTCAGCGGCCTCTATATGGGCAGAGTCCCAATTGGGGTCGTCCGGGTGCCCACAAAGTGCTGCGATAACTCGTCCCTTTCCATCAGTAATCGGGCACGGCACCCTGGATCATGTAAGTATAGAAAAGAACGCACATATCGCACAAACCTACCTTCTGTCCCACTCCACCAGCTGAAAGTTGAATTTGGACATCCTACCAACCATCTCCTGGAGTGTGTACACCTGCTTGCTGGCATTTGGATCACCAATACCCAGGTATCCTGTTTTGGCTGGGGTCTTGGTATCCAGGCTGAGCGTCTGAATCTCAACAGGGGTGGTGGCAGCGCACCTTTCCCGAATACTAGGCCGGACATAAACATTGGCATCGTCCTTGGTGCTTTGCCTATCAGCCACCCTGTGTTTCTTGAAGGCCAGCTTCTTGTGGGCAATCTTTGACTTGGATTTCCGCTTGCGGTTTTGAACACACGGGGTGGATGTGTCGGCATCGGACTCGGATGAGGGCTCAGACTCAAAGGGGTCGTTGAAGTCAGGCGATGCGCCTAGGAGTCGGGTGTTTATCGATAGTGGTGGCGAAATGGGGGCAGAAACTGACTTCTTCATGGTTGGAGGCTGAGTCAGGCCAGAAGACGATGCTGTGGGGGACTGAATGGCTTCAAAGCTGGTGCCATCAGCAGGGTCATCCTCTGTTCCCTCGGTATCATGCTTCTTCCCACTTTTGATGGCGTTCATAAGGAGGGTGTCAAACATGAAGTCCCTAATCGACGACATGATGGCTTTGGACATATCCCACGGCCCTGAGCGGGTCTATTCAATCAGGGTAGGTAAAGTAAATACAAAAGTGACCTATCTTGACTTGAACTCACCACTCGAAACGGCATTGCGATGCGTGACGGTATTTATGATAGGCTGTCTGAAAATAAAACTCTCAATAAACTAATTAGCAACAAGTTTATTCAAAGAAGGCAAATATGTCATGTGGGACATCCCATGAAGCTTAACAAAGTTTGGGGCGCGGATCTCCATAGGGCTCTAGGGACATTGCAGGCAATAGAGTGAATGACTTATGAACTAACACAGCCCTAGGCAGAGCTGAGTGGAACTTCGTGCCAGAATGCATAGCAGTATACAATTCAAAGTAAACTGATTAGCAACGGGCTGATTCACACAAAGCAAATATGCTGTGTGCGACATCCCATGAAGCTTAACAAAGTTCCGGGGCGTGGATCTCCATAGGGCTCTGGGACAGCGCAGGCAATAAAGTGAACGACTTACAGACTAACACAGCCCTAGGCGAAGCTGAGTGGAACTTTGGGCAACAGCATATATGAAGATAAAAACTAATTAGCAACGAGCTGAGGCAAATATGTTGTGTGCGACATCCCATGAAGCTTAACAAAGTTCCGGGCATGGATCTCCATAGAGCTCTAGGGACATCGCAGGCAATAGAGTGAATGACTTACAAACTAACACAGCCCTAGGCTAAGCTGAGTGGGGCCAAAACGTGCAAAGGCAAAGATAACTCGTAAGAATTGGAAAAATCTGATGTCCATGTGATATGTCACCAGACACCGACGTGTCCTCCTTGTCCTTTTGTTGACTGGCAATTACATAGGTCTGTAATTGAATAAATTAGCTATATCATCATATCATCGGTGTATGAACTACATACAGTGAGCACTTGGGGATTTAATTGACTGAATACATTATCAAACTCGTGTTATTAGGCTTGCAAAATTTAGCCTGAGAATATTATAAAGTCCTTACAGTGAGGCTGTAATACTTTCAAATATTTCTCGTACTTGCATGAGTTGGGCCTTGCTGAGATTTCAAGCAGCTACCACATGCTAGTCAATGTTTCAGAAATTTGGCATTTTTTATCACTTGTTTTGTGGGTTCGTCACATCATCTGGACTCAGAGAGCAAGATCCCAGGTTTCAGTCAAGGTCAATCGAGGATTTTAACCTCCTTTCCAATACCAGAAACATGTGAACTGCATACACATCATATCAAGCTGTGATCCTGATCCTAGTCATAGCCTCTCCCAACACCTGAGCAGATGTCCCATCTTTCACCAACACCTGAATAGTACCCATGTCTCTGTCAATAGCGTCGACATGCTCTCCGGCACCTGAGAGATGGGCGACTTTGGCACATGCAGCATGCAAAGCTAGATAGCGTGGGTTTGGTAATGGAAAATCGCTTTGCATAGTGAAAGTGACTGTCTGCAGAAGATTGGAAAGAACAGCGAGATGGGTTGAGCATAATTTATATTGGTCAGGCAGGCTCTGATATTGCGGCCATAAGTGAGACATATGTCAAAGCAGCCAAATGGCAACTCCCTGTTGCTTCCAACCATAAATTAAGCATATCAAATATAGTGTGCACACCTGCTTCCATGGTCATAACATTCTCCAACCGATGGCCATCAGCACCGTTAAGCTCATCAATAACAAGGATGTCACCCATACGACATAAGACTGCCCATGCAGATGCGGCATATTTATGCTACGTCGTCGACAGAGTAACGGTAAATGTCCTGATACGTATGGAGTAGCCATAGACAACTCACCTTTGGGCTGTACACTTTATCTCCAGAGATATCTTGACTTGTGGATGGGGAAAGAATATGAGCGCAGTTAGTTGCACGGATAACGGGATCGGCGGTTGATGTCACAAGATAGGGGTATGCTATAGCTGATGCAAGATCGATAGCTCCTGTGATTACACAGCGAAAGCCATCACGTACAAGAGCCTAATAGTTCTGGTATTCACATGAAAATGAAGCATGAAAAACTGGACTAACTGCATTCTTGGCATCTGCGTAGTCCTTGGGAGGTTCTACCAGCAAGTACTTTAACGTTTCCTGCATGTAATCAAACGATGGTCTAGAAACATGACCAGAGGGCACAGGTGTGCGGCCTTTGCTTTGCCTAACTGTCCAATCGATCAGATGAGATGAAATGGATTCTGTGAGTTACTCACAAACACGGAGGAAGTGGTTTACATAAAACCGGGCTAGCTTGTGGAGTTTCTCATTATTATTATTACAGGAATTGATCTCGTTTGTAATGTCACCACAACCGGTATAGTGGGCATATGAAGGATCAAGTAACCCAAGAGCCTTGCACATACTAATGTCAGAGGACCTGACCAATTGAGTAGTGGAAAACTAGCCTCTAGCCTTAGGCAGGTTGCATAGGCTTGATAGGCTGGCATTCCAGCAGGAAAGGAGTTGTTGGGAAGAGGTTGCAGCATATTGGGCACTTGATGGAAAACAATTTACCTATAGCACTAGTATGAGTAGTACTACTTAGTGGCGGCAAATCTAGTATGGCAACGTGTGACACAGTCAAATCGGAGTGACTCAGGCTAGTACTAGTTTTTTTAAAAAGATTTTAGTATCAAGACAGCGGTATGTATTTAAAAATCCTGCTCAGGCCTACATATCATCCATAGCAAATAAGCCATCTCCACTAGAGTCCGATGTAGCATCGTCGTAAAAGTCATCATGTCCATCATATGATACGCATCACCCATGTCCATCGCCATATAGTGAATCTTCTCCGTAACTGTCATCTGCGACGCCTTGGCCATCATGATCCACAAATCTGGCAACTGAGTGATGCAAAGCCCAATTTGTTAGTCAACTGAGCTTTACATACCTTCCCAGTGAGATGTGAAGGAAAGATACATATCTTTTTGCATTTTTTATCTATTTACCATAGTTGTTACGTGCACATTTTGCAACTACATATCAATATGCAGCATTTAGATTTGGGCCAGATGTTTCCGCAGCTCAAATTTTTCTTCACTTCAAATATCTAATCCAAGGTCTCTCCAAATTTTGTACTGAGAAATAATAAAAATACACTACAATTTGGCAGGAAAAGACTACTACGTCACAAAGAAGTGTCCTGGAGAAGGGCAGAGAGGCACTGCACAACAATATCACTAATGGCGACTGCTTAAACCAGACCTCCTAACGTTTATGCCTTTTGACAGCACCGGACAATTCAATTTCTGCATCAAAATGCGAATATTCAGATTAGTATCAGAAGGAGGGTGTGCTTCAATTTATGACCTACGGTTGGAAGTCGACGCAGCTCGCTTTCGACCACGGTGTGTAACCTGGAGAGGCGGCTCTTCGTTGCTGGATGGTTCGGATCCCAAACCATCCTCATCGTCCACCGACAGCCTCCAATTGCCAAAATTGAACGCTTCCGTCTCGTCTTCATCCTCTAGTCGTTGCTGAATACAAAACGACGGACCGCTCCAATGCAGGGACCCCTCTTGGTTGTTGAGAAGACACTTGAGGGTGCTGCTGAGATCCAGGTGGATGTCAATGATGAGCTCCTCGACGAGTCGTTGACACCTCTGCGGGGAAAACCCGTCTACTCTAGGCGCATTGATCGCCCTGTGCTTGTAGAGAACCAATGCCGTAGCGAATTCACACAAAGAGTGTTTGAAGACTGCAGACGGTGATATGACCTTCCCAGACCAGACCAGTGTATACTCTGTCAAGAACCACTTTTGAAACGAGTGGTAGTTGAATCATGAGATGCAATGTTCCTCGGCATCTTGCTTGGAGAGTCTTCCGAGGTGAAATCGCCTGTTGAGCAGTTCACCGAACTCGAGGAGGTTGCTGAGGGCAACAACGTCCAAAAGGCCCTCCTCCGTGGTGACGTCCAGAACGTGATGGAGATTGCCTCAGGTACAAAAGAGCATATGAATAAGAACTGTTCAAGGAACATCTACACTCACCTGTAGATCCATTGAACATGTAAGAATGTTGCCACATGTAGAACATCCTATGCAGTATCGTTCTTGTCTCGTCATGGGAGTCGTTGGTGATGGCATGGCTCATCATGAAGGTGTGAACGACACCAAAGATCGACCTCTGGATGGTGGAGGAGGTGTAGAAATGTCGGCCCAAGACGACAGAATGTTGTGGGGTGATGACATAGAGGGCCGTACAAGGTCTCATGTAGCTGTCGCTTGAAACTAAGCACAGTAATACCATACATTGCAGAAATGCTCACAAAACAGTTCCCGGGTCCAGGATGACACCTTCATAGTCAAATTTCTGGGTGCATGCCCTTGAAGGGCGACAAGGGTTGTCAAAAGCGCTTATTGACCCCAAATGACCGATGCCCTTCTCTTCCGGTGGAGCATCTCGACGAGGGTGACCCACCACCCAGTACTTCATACTGACATGGGTGCTGGATACTGTTCCGAAGCCTTCATTGTCAATGTGGGGCCAAGAAGACGCGTGTCTTAAGGCTGCTGTGCCCCAGATGAGTTCATCAGCGAATGAATGTAGGCGGATGAAGCCGGGTTTTTCACGGCTGGCTTGCATGGCAGGCTTGTGGGAAGCTAGGGCCCTGGACGTCATACTGTAAGCAAACTGTTCCCCAAGACATCTTGGAACTCACCTAAAACATGGGGGAGGATCCACACTAACTTGCCCCATGGGCAGACTGAGTACATTGAATACCCTTTGGCAGTCCTCTTCTTCTGATGCTATGTAGAGGTCGCACAAGGTACCCCATTTTAAACCTCCATTCGGATGGTCCACAGTCCGGAGAGAGGAGACTATGCAAATGAAATAGGTCAGGTGTCAACTTGAAAAACGACATGATGCTCACCCATGACATCTCTAGGGATGTCTATGTCCCCCACCAAACTGAGCCTTATTGAACTCGGCATCTTCTTCTCTCGGCGCTCCCATCACCAAAGTCGATGTCGGAAAATCTTCTGTATGTCTGCAGGAGCCATCTGTTTGAAGTTGACATAGTCGATGACGAAAATGGAGGAGACATCGGGGTCCTCAGGATCGTAACTGAGATCTCTTGTGCTGGAAAGGTGGTGCAAAGGCCTTCCATCTTGGTAAAGAGACTCAATGTTTCCCTGGATGTCCCGAAGGGTGGGAAGTTCGTCTCGCGTCTTATGATGCAGGTCTCATTAGCTAACATATGTTTAGACTAGTAAAGCCCTACTTACCACGGTAGAGGGTGTCTTGAATTTGTATCGAAGAGGTGATCTGTCTGCCTCTGCATAAAACAGATCGAGCTAGACAGACTCAGGGCCCAACTGGAACGAAAATTTCAGTTGCGAAACAATTTTGGCACCAAAAAGAGGCCCACCTCAACAACATCCAATTCCATCACAACAGGCTCCCTGACGTCCTGGATTAACACTGTCAATATCTCAAGAAAAGACAGCAAAAATAGAACCAGTACTTACATCGCCCATCAAGTCAATGTAAACACCGCTCGCAGGGTTCACTTTCACCTTCCCCTTCTGGGCACGAGGATTAGAGCGCACTGCGGGCCTCAGCTTTGTTTTTGTTTCAGCAGGGGTCTGCTTCTCGTGCCTTTTGGCCCTTAGTTCCTGAGGTTGGACAGCAGGAAGGCATGGAATTCCATCATCTGTGGCCGGACAGGAAGGAATCGGTGTGAGAGGAAAAGGAGGCCTGACAGACGACCATAGAGAAGGCATGGGGGAGTGTTGCGCAGATGAAGGCACAAGAGAGTGTTGCACGGATGCAGGTGTGGGAGATGAGGGGGGCAAACACCTTGTACTGCTTGATGGACCCGGGTTGTTGATGGTCTCCGGGGGGTCATCATCGAATAACGTGCTGGCATCCTGGTGGCTGTTCCTGTGGTCCGCCGTGCTTGGGTGAGCTTTCCCTTTCCCTTTATTGACGGCCTGTTGGATGTCAGGGAACTCCGCTTCTTCATTTTGGGAAACAGCAGATCCATCTTGTGGGCGCGGATTGGCTGTCAATAGGCCAGGCCCCACTGTGTTGATGCGGCTTGTAGATGGGCCTGCAAATGAAGTGATTTTTGAGTATTGAGCACATGGAAAATATGTACCACTCACCTTGGGCAAACCAATGTAATCCTTGGCTCATTACTGGGAATTCTTGTTCGAGCGTGGTATAAGTTTGCAAGAACTGGGACATCGTTTCCTTCTGGGGTCTCCCAGACGCGATGGCCAGGAATGATGCCCACAGCTCCTTTTCAACCCTCTGGAGGAAGAGAGGCTTGTTGTTCCCTGTCGACTGTGAAAACTAAAGAGAAAATCAGTGCTAGGACAAAATAAACAACGACAAGGAATATCTCTTACTGTCATCAGGGTGTCCCTGCCAAAATTATCCTTCCCATATTGCCTAGGGTTGAGCAATATTAGGGGCGTAATGCCTGTTGCTAGGCAGAATATATTTTTGATGGGCTTCACGAAGCAGTCGGTCATGCTCGTGTTGATCCATCCCTTGAGATCACTGGACAGGTCGACGGAAAGAGCCGTGGACCTCCTGCATTTGATATCAGATGTCAGCACCATCAGACACATCACAAGGAAGAGACGACTCACTGCAGTAACCTTTCCATCATTTCCCTCCCATTGGGAGGGAAGTCCAATTCACCCTATGAATACATTCAGCTATTGAAGGAGACGCTCAAAAAACACAACGAAATGGCTCACCAGACCGAACCAACAGAGCGCAAATGAAATCATATTGATATTCAACATGGCCTTGTTGAACTTGATGGTGCCGACTTGTTGATGTGCGCTCAGAAGGTGAACGAGAGTGTTGAGAAACAGTTTTTGCTCTGTTCCGGAACATGTGGCAATCATACCCGACAGGGCAGATGACATCTTGGTGTCGGTGTTGGCCTGTATCATTGACCTCAAAAACAAGGCTATGGGTTTTGTCCAATTGGACAGCAAACCCAGGATCTGTCCACAAGTCAATTACAGCCTATAACGATGGAAGAATGAAACAAAAAAAACCTACTTGTTGGATCCTTGCGGATGCCGTGGCTTGAGGACAGAATGGGACTAGTTGCAGTGACGGGTGCCGAGGGACGTCGAGGACATTCGAAAGTATATCCAAGAGGAGGTACCGACAGATGACCTGAGAGAACCGATTGATTTTCGACCGGTTTTGGTTCCTCAAGCCCAGAAAGATGTCTTCTGTCGCGAGAGAATTGTTGTGGCCTTTGGCTCCTCCAAGGAAACGCCAGATGAAGACTCTGTCTTTGTGCAGAAAAGCCTCCACCTGGTTGTATTTGTCGATTGCTGCGGTGAATTTCTGTGGGAGTGTTAAATTTCCACATCGTTTACAGCATAAAGAAGCTTCTTGTACTCACCATCACCATGTCCACCAGCCTTGAATCCTGATTAGATTTTTCAAGCGCATTTTCAAGTCTCTCGCACATTGAACCATGCTCCAAGGCAATGCCATTCTCCCAGGGCCACTGGAGAAGGACGGGTGCCCGAGTACAAATGAGCGTCCCAGATTGTTGGAAGGACGCAATCTCATTCTCGAGGTCTGTTTGAGTCATTACGACATTTGATGTTGAGTGTAGCATAACTTTAAAGGGTTAACACATGTATTTAGAGTGAGGTGGGGAGGACATGTAGGGGCAATCGGTTAAATGTGTGACAGTAGTCACATCACAAGATCACGTGCACTGTACATACGGGCTATCACTGGCAATATGGAGTGTTGCCGGTATGAAGATTCCTCATCCTGACCATCTCATAGGAAACGATTATAACGGCCGTCTGGAGATTTCCACATCACATAATATCCATGGCAACACAGGCTGCAAAATCTCAATAACCTACCAGCAATTTTGCAAGGATTTTGCATCCTGCACAATAGTCCCATGCTAGCCTACTACAGGGTGCCAACGAAAGACTACAACTAGAATACTCAGGCTGGAAGCAGGCTTGTCAACTTTGAGCCTCCCTTAGCACCAACACACTGTTAGTTTGCTAGGACCGATGGGGTCAGTGGCTGTTCACGCGCCATAGCTACACCCGACAACTCTCCAGGAAACTCTGAGTTAGGCAGCCAATGGGAGATTCGCCAAGGGCAGAAAGTAGCAGATGTGTTGATAGTACTTTGACCTGATGTCTTGCATTTGCTGAATGGGCTGGGGTGCGGGAAACACCACCTGCACAGGCAAACGTGACTGCCATAGCTCGAGTTCTCAGCAAAAACTGACTCAGGCATAAAGTGGAACTAAGGCTGGTGGCAAGTAGCTCATCAACAGCTGCAATGCCTCAATTGTGACAAGTGAAGGACGATCGTGATAGCCAACAGCTGCGTAGATAACGTGCATAAGTAAATGAGCGTGGTGATTTGATTAGAAGTGAGATGGTCCCAGGTGGGTGTAGGTAGTACATCAACACCAGCGTAGATAATGCGCTGCGACTCCCCGTGAGTAGATGGGCATGGGAATTCGATTAGAAGTGAATTGGATGGTCCACTAGCAGTGCCAGGTCGGCTTCGATCACATTAGGCAGGAGGTCAACAGCTGCATAGATAATGCGCTGCGATTCCCCGAAGTGAAGGATAGTTCAGTGCAAGGGCGGGGTAAGTAGTTCAACAGCGGAAGATAATGCACTGTGATTGATTCCTCATGAGTAAGCAGGTATGACAGCTCGAGCAGAAGGGAGGGGACCAGGCTGGTGAAACTTGAAGTAAGAGTTCAACAGCTACGTGAATAACCTGCCACCATTCTTTATCAGCAATGGGTGTGTCGATTTGATTAGAAGTCATGCCCAAGTCCAGCCGGTGTAGGCAGTAAGTTAACAGCTGCGAAGATAACGCGCTGCGACTCCTTGTGGGTAGAAGGGCGTGGAAATTCGATTAGAAGTGAATTGGATGGTCCACTAGTTGTACTAGGTTGGTTTAGATCATAGCGGGGAGGGGACCAACAGCTGCGTAAATAATGCGCTGTGATTCCTCATGAGTAAATGGGAGCAGAGGGTCCAGTACAAGGCTGGTGTAGATAGTTCAACAGCGGAAGCTAACAAGTGTGATTCCTCATAAGTAAACAGGTATGACGACTTGAGCAGAAGAAAATGATTCACCAGGCTGGTAGGACTTGAAGTAGGAGTTCAATGGCTGCGTGGATAATGCGCCGCGATTCCTCGTGAGTAATGGGCGTGACAATTTGGTTAGAAGTCGGACCCAGGTCCAGTACCGACGTAGGCAGTAAGTCAAAAGCTGCGAAGATACGCACTGCGTCGAGCCACTTGAAGAGTAAAGGTATGAAATTATAGTAGCTCCAGATCAACTTGAACCCAGTCAACAGCTGCGATTACTGTAACGCGCTGCAAGCTGAGAGAGTGAAGAGTCACCCATGTCACGGTCACAAACTTTCGAAACCTCGGAGTCACAGTCAGTATTTGTCTGAATGAATTCGAATTCATTGAAGTTGAAGGAAGTTAAAACATATATTATTATACAAGAACTGCGGCTTTGCCATTGCTTTGTTCGGTTGGGATTTTGAATTGGGACGTTCTTGTTAAAGGGGATAAAGTTTTATAAGCTGTATCTTCTCCAACCATAATATTCAATACACACATAGCTACTCCTCCCCATCTGAATCAGCTGTGAGGTCAATAACAGTATGTGGAGTTTCTATCATGAGATCGATGGGAATATCTCGGGGAGTAGCATTAAATTTCGCACACTTGTGCTGTGGGAAAACTCTGTGCGTCATAACTAAGCCACAAATACACTTAACAAAATGTTTTTGGAAGTCTGAGTTGGGAATGCCACCTTGGTGAAAGGCGTCAAGTTGGAAGAATAAAGTGAACCCGCACAACTCGCTATTCGCAGCTACGAGATGCTTTCCATGATCTATTGAATCCGTCAGATGGTGGAATAGTTACGAGGTAACAATGACTTTCTGGTTGGTCTCCTTATGCTAGTATGGGTTCCAGATGATCGAGTTGTGTGGGGAGCACCATGACAACGAGGCAAATGGAAAATAGGCAGTGGCAGAGGGGCCTCAACGGCTGGGGATTGACATCAGTAATCCCATCAAACGGGCTCCACAGATGACATAGAGATACCTCTGGCAGCATATCGTCCGACGAGGAGTCCCCGTAACATATAAAAACGTTCAATGCAGACTGAAAATTAGAGTGATGTTCGATATTAAGGGTTGTCTTCTGCATGACCAACTTGATGTACCCAAATAGCCACAAGAATCCGTGGCACAGCCAGCTACATATTCACCAGTAAACTCCCCTGTGGCGGCAATGTAAACGGTGGCTTCAAAAATACTGGTTAACGTGGTAAGGTCACAAGCGCAAAGACAACAGGGCGTTCTGAATTGGTGTGTGATACAGTAATCGAGCAGGTCCGATGGAGTGATACGCTGTCCACTTTCAGCCACTGGCCTACAACATCATAAAGCAAGTAATCAAAATTGAAGCAGATGGGCGAACATATGTCGAATGACTGACCACAACCATGGACGCAAATTCGACGCTGTTGGGTCGTATTGGAGGAGAATACTTCCACGTTCAAGTTGCCCTGAATGCACCTAAGATAATTTTCCAAGTCCCAAACACACTTGTCTAACTGGACCATTGAGGGCAGATCAATGGCAGAGATGAATCCAATAGTCTTGATGGATCAGGGCTGGCTCTGAGGAGGGATGGCCAATTACTAGCACTATTAAATAGATCGTCAGATGATGGCGCATTTTGCAAGGTTCAAAATGCAGCCGTAACCTTTTGCAGTTTACAAAACGAAACTTGCCATTTATGCAATGACAACAGACTTGAGTTGGCTGGGTATGGCAACTAAAGGAACTTGCAGACTACTTGCTGTCCCCAAAGTCGAAAACTAATATTGTCGTGTCATCAGTCTTTTCCCGCCTAAATTCTATTAAATTGTTTCTTCATTGTAATCCATATACTGAGGGGCCCCACCCACGATTGTGAACTGTTTTGAAATGGCCTAAAACATCTGCAAAACTTGACGCAAAACCGTGACAACGGTACTCTTGTCACTTCACGTGGGAACCAGTAGTTTTGTGCTATAAAGCATGTTTCAGTTCATGGGTTACTTGAACTATGTCTGACGATTACCGTCCATGTGACAAGTGCTATGATATCCTGGGGATTTCTCAGAAAGAAGGTCCGAGCCGCAAGACATTGGTAGGTTCAAGTTTCTAGGATTTCCTATTGTTATTTATTGTTGTAGAGTGTGGCGGGAAGCAGGGACTCGGATGTGACACACAAAGCTGTCTGCGTTGCAACATTATTTGACCAGGTGCCCGAACTGAACCAGTCCGAGTCGGAAGGGCAGAAGGGCGAAGGACAGTTGGTGGGTGATCACAGCCTGGGGGCTGGCATGCATTGATGTTTATCCAGAAGGAATGAAATAGACATTGTCACTCTGAGTGGCATGAACTTGAAGTCTATGGCACTCAGGCTCACTTGCATAGTCAACGCGACATTTCCACTGAGCCAAACTCCGATGTTGAGGAACTGGACGTTCGGCATCCAACAAGAGCATTGAGGTGACACAAGGGGTATCTCAGGCTGGAGCTGGATTTTGAGGTATCAAAGAAGGATAAAGGGTGTGATTTGGCGTAGAGTACAGTTGTATGTATGGTGGCAACGAAGTTACAGGCCCTTTCTGAGCCTTTTCTGCCAAAAATTTCCGCCTGTCACACCGCCTTGTCAGGCCTCGCATCAGGCTGAGTAAAAATGCAAGGTGCTGGTCAGCTAGTAGTCGAGCAATTGTTTGAAAAATGGGCTTTTAGTCATGTCTAGTCATGTCCAGGCACAACCACAATCTGCGCAATATTTCTATATCAATATCAGTCAACTCACAGTCAACTCACAGTTAAGATTTAGTCACAGTGTCGAATCGGCGGTTTGAGACTTCGCATAAAGTTCAAATTCTATAATTTACTTTGAAGTTATTTCCAGCCGGCCCTAAATTCAACTTCAAGCAGAACGACCTGGAGTCGGACACACCTGTTGTATTATACACCTTTGGCTTGCCTTCGCGCCTGAAACTGCCCGAAGTTAGCCCAAAGGTAAGTACCTGTGGGATTTCATGTTCTACTAATTATTCTACCCTCTAGGACTTTAAGAGTTACCATCAACGACTCAATGGAATGATGGTGGTGCACCACCCACTAACTCCGCACCCATCCAACATCCATCTCCAACCCCACCACACAATGACACCCGAGCACCGTGCAGCAGGGACAGTCCGGAAGGTGGGAGGAGAGTTGGCAGTCCAGGAAAGCAGGCATCACCGCCACCATAAGCATGCAGGCAATGTGGCCCTGACCTCTCGGGGCACGTGCAAGGCTCCTCATTGAGTCCCTATTGATTCTTTCATACAGTCTATTTACTCACTACATGCAACCGATGCGGGCGTTTCGACACGCCACATCACCTACCAAGTGCCAGCACAATGTGGCACACCGGCCACATCCAACCTCTTCCAAACGACTCAGGTACACAACCTAGGCACATGCATGTGCTGCGCAGGCTTGTAAAGCCGCCAAGACCACCCCCAAGGGGACATTCAACCCGCACCGGGGAAGCCACATATAAACAAGTACAAACAAATAAACTGAACGTTCCACAGGTGCACCTCTAGTTTGATGGTGTCAGGGTGTGGTTAGATGGTGTCCAGCAGATGTCCGGTGTGGTTGGAAGGTCTCTGGTGTGGTTGGGTGGTCTCTGGTGTGGTTGGGTGTGTCTGGTGCACTTGAAAGGTGTCTGGTGTGCTTGGGAGGTGTCCAGTGGTGCTTGAGAGGTGTTGGGTGCACTTGGGAGGCGTCCAGTGGTGCTTGGGAGGTGTCTGGTGGAGTTGGATGGTGTCCGGTGTAGACCATGTAGTTGGATGGTCTTCTCGTGGAAATGACAATGTTATGCGCCAAGTGCGCGCATGCCATCAAGTTGTTATTACATGGTACATACTAGGACATGGGAGCCGCTATCTAATACCATAGGACTGCTTTCGACGTTCCTTTTTCTGTGGGAGAAGGCCAACAAGAAGATCTGTTTGTGGGTTATGGTCAACAAGAGGCAAAGATACTGGTAGTGAAATTGATGTTCGAAGTATAGGACTTGTGCTGGGTGAAAGTGCAGGGGTGTCGGTTGGTGTCCATTGGGGAAGCTGAAGTTGAAGGCGTGGACTAATGTGTGGAGTGACAATGTTATGAGAATTTGCATCTTTCGAGATAGAGAGGAAGTGAGTTAATCGTTCGGCGAGAAGATCTTCGGCAAGTATAATTTCTTGGTATGCTGTCACCTTGGCACTAGAACGAGTTTTGGCACTGGTGGCATCATGATTCAATGGGAACACCAACCCATCAATGTCGAGAGAGTCGAGATTGAAAGAACAATTCATATGATCAGAGTTGGATGGGGAGGGTTGACCCAAGAGGAAAGGGAACAGCAGATCGGTGTCCGAGGGTAGGTCACAAATAATCAGACTCTCGTCCAATGCCACATCAAAATCTGACAGCGTGGCAGACAGCGAGCCTTCGAAGCTGTTGGACTTGGATGTGATTGACATGTTGCTGCCCTCACCGTCTTCATCCACAACTACAGGAAGCCCAAACCCTTCAAGTGGTGTGTCATCTTCATCAGTGCTATTAACCTCAAGTTCATCATCTCCATTGTCCACCAGCTGTTGAATGAAAGATTTTTCCACATCGTCATTGAGATCTGTGACGATAGCTGAAGCGTTGGCAGGAATAATGGTGATAGGTGCAGGTGCATCAGGTAGATTGAGAGTAGGGGACTGCAGGGACCTCGGGGCATATCACATTGACTCATAGTATTCTGATAGCATGCGGCATTTGTCATATTCGTCGAAAAAATCTACCATGACTTGAGTGAGAATGATCATGATCCAGGCGTCAAGCCGGGGAAGCCGTCCAGAATGCTCGTAAGCTGCAAGGTACTTTTTTTTGGCACGTCCATTGAAGGATTCAAGATGGTTGTTTGTACGCGGGATGTCCTTTACAGGGATATTGAGAGTCCGCACAGCCTCAAGGACACCAGCTTTTGACCAGGACATCCAGAAACTCCGTACGTTCAGATAGGTTTTGAGATATGCTAAAAAAGCTAAGCCACCCTTGGATTTCTTCTGGTCCAGTTGACTGTTGCGTTTGTGACTGAGTGTACGAAAAAAGGCAAGTTCAAGATTATAGGCTGATATTGCGGTTGGATAATCTGTGATGTCCTTCAGAAGGCGCATAAGAAATTTCCCTAGCCTGGAGCGGACCTCTTGTTGAGCCTTTCCCTTTGGCACACAACCAAGATAGCAGGTTAAACCGTTGCGCCAGGCCTGCCAGGTATGAAACATGCAGAGCAGTAAAGTTATATTAGGCCAGATCTCTGCAAGAGCGAAGCGTTCACGAGTGTTGTTATCAGTGTTCCCAACACAAATTTCAAAGGTTTCGCCATCCTCGTTCTTGCCCATGCCAGCCTTCCATTGTTCAAGGAGATCCCGGATAAGTGGCCCGTCATATGAAGCATGGCCTGCCTTTGCATCCTTTTTGGGTGTGAAAAGAATCGTAGCAACCGGCACACCAGTGTTACAGTCATCGACAATCATGAGGAAAAAAAACAGAACGGAGGTGGAACAGACTCCGAATGTTCCATCCATAAGCATTTGAGATTTATGGCCGTACTTCCATGCCATTTCCTGCTGACGTGGGGTAGAGAGAATAAGAACCAAACGCTCGAGATTGCCAGGTCCTAGAGGCTGATAGTATAAACAAGACTGGGTGAAGAGCGGCGATGGAGGCTGAGGATTTGTGGGTCAGAACCATTCCTCAATGTTGTCAATTGCTTTCGACCGTTCCGGGATCCCTTCTTCATGACGAAGAGTTTGATACAGAGATGTCGACTCATATTCGCCAAGCACAAATCGGTATTGAGTGTTTCCAGCAGACTCACCCCAACGTGCCTTGGCCCATGAGCGACATAAGAGTCGTATTCGACCAATTGGAACCAAGTCTCGAAGCAAGGAAAGTGCGTGTTCTCGCAGTTCAGGATGTAAGAGAATGGTGGGCTATCTTGACATGACAATATGCTCTTGACAGGCCGGCGAATGGTCCAGCATTCCAGATATTTCATTGATGATGAGCAGTTTCTTGTCTTGAAATAATACACAGTGAGATAGATCAAAACAGGGTGAAACTAGCCTACTGTGTGCGTTCTGTTCATCATGGGTGGATATTACCTTGGAGAACATACTACACTTGATGTTTTCCCATGCCGTGTATCGTTTCTTTGAGGCATGATGGCCAACTTCATTATTGGATCCGCATAGACACTGGAACAATCTTGTCCAGCGAGTATACTTCTTACTGGGTCCAATATTGTTTGAATCACTTGTTTTGATGGCAAACTTTGATCGGGCATCACGGGGAAAGTCATCGGGAAGATGGAGGCCAAGATCGTTCAGAAGTTGGAAGGCATGATTTGGAAAACTCATTGTACTCAATATATTCAAGATGAAATCAATGTTTACTCACTTTGATCTTCGACTGTATGCTCAAACCTGTACTTATCTATTCCCACCAAGTCTATGTGTGTCTGCAAATGCTCACGCTCTTCGTCTGCAAGAGCAAGGTGCCGTGGAACTTGAACTGGTTGTCCTGCAGATCGTGGAGACATTCTCATCTTAGGGATATCTTGGGGTATTTGATGGGAATTCTGAGTCATTGTCACAGCAAGAACAGCTTTGACAGTGAGTTTAGACATCATTGTGTAAAAAGCAAGTATATTAGAAAAGACACGACTGGGACACGACTGATGTCACGTGACTTGAATTCAAACTCCAGCTGCCCGGTGCGCGTTTGAAATCCCCCCCAAGGAAGGAGACATTTAAAACCCAGGGGTGAGTTCACCACAGCCACAGTGTCGCTATGACAGCCTCATCCATGCTGGTGTGAATACGTCCACAGCGCCCGGCATCAAGCTGTCGATGTCTGGGTCGAGCAATAGGATAGCCCTCCAGACACACCATCCGGTCAGTTGTGACCACCTAGACCCCCTGCTCCATCCACATCCCTAGTGCCGTGTCAATGCCATTTCTGGCCCACTGACCGACGTCCAGCACGAACGTGGGACCGAGACGGAACAGAGCGAGGTAAGGGTGCAGAGAAAAGCCCCCCTAACCGCACTGCATCACTAGAACAGCACGCACTGCAGCCAAGGTGTAGACTAAGGCTTAGAGTAGAGAGCGGGAAGAGGATCAGCAGCAGAAGAGCAAGAGGAGGGGGGTATATAGGTAGTAGTAGGCATATGTACAGCTTACTGAAATTGCAAATTCCCTGACTATGCAGGGACTTTTGTATGACTATGTACGACAAAACACTTTACTGCCTGCTGACTATACATGTACTTTTACAAGACTTTTGTGACTGAAATTGATGTGAACAATAAAATGGATGTGGTTGCATTTACGGCAATCGTAGTCATGCAAATGGGTCCAAAATGGGCTAAAATTAGTCAAACTTAGTCAAAACTGACTATTGCATTACTTTTACTTTGAATTTCCATTTTTACTGTCACAGTGACAATTTGATCGAAATTCTACTTACACTCAGCCAGGATTGTGACACTGATCATGTCACGGGATCACGTGCACCATACATACGGGCTTTTGGGGCGCATAGTAGTAGATGCACACTGATTGGCCAAAAGTTATGTGACTTTGTGATTCAGAAGCCACCAGTACAGCAGAAGTGAGATATAGTACATGGTGTACATAGTTAATTGTCCATGACAGCGCTGATATATTCTACATTTAAATGGCCCAGCCAACTTCAATATATGATTTACTGAGAGGTGAAGATGGCTCAGCAATGGTTGTCAGCCCAATGTGACTCCACAGTTCGTGCAAAGAGAATCTGTCATGATTCCTTAGCGAACAGCTTAGTACAAGATAAGAGGCACATTACCGGGAACAAAGGGGAAACGGACTGATTCCTTTGGAATATCGTATTCCAAGGCAGAGCCGTGAAAGGCAGCAACCTCGTAGTACCCGTGTGCCTGCTTTGTTACTTCAATGTATCTCCGCCGCATCTTCCGCACATGAATCTTGTAAGCCTCTGCCACATACTTCAATCAATGATATCGTCGTTCTGCAATGAAAGCTTCAGCACAAATCAGATCACATGTTGTCTTGGCATAATTCATCGCGATGTGTGACGAGTCTGGAGGGTCCAAACTAGACAGTAGGAGGAGGCCCTGGCAAAGAGAACGAATATACCACCAATTATTTGTTGATAACTGAAGATACGACTTACATTGAGGGTCTGGCAGTAAGCTGTGTCTACTATCCACTTCTCCTGAGTTGCCGCCTCATCATCTGATGAGTCTGAAACTACAGAGGGAGATGGAGATGGGGGTGGTCGAAAGGATGGGCTGGAATAAATTGCGGCAAGCTTGGGTGAATTGTGATTTTCATCAGTCATTTTCAAGTAAAAAAGACGGAGACTTGTACTGACTACTTTTAAATTGCCACCTTTTCAACACTTCTGGTGACGACCATTCGCCAAGCGCCAATATCATTCGCCAAATGCCAATATCATTTGCCAAACACCATTTGAAACACTGCGTTTAGTGAATGATCATGCATCGAACATGACTCATCCAGCATCACATCTTGTTATTGCAGCTGTTGAGAACTTTGAGAACTTTGAGAACTTTGAGACTGAGCGTATGGCACACTGCCAAGTCTTGGCCTGGGCTTATGTTCACGATTCCCCAGCATTCAGCATATAAATTTAGTGGCCTTTTTCAAACTGATAGTGGATTCCCTGACCTGCAATAAAATCATATTAAATATATCCTAAGCTAACAAAAAAAATTCCAACTGAAAGTAAGAAGTTTGACCGAGAACTAAGCTCCTGACAAGGGATTGTCCATTGTTAAACGGTGGTAACATGATACATGTAGTACTCATCGCACATCAGACGTTCGTAATATTACCAAATGCATTCACCTATATCCCATATCTAGTCCAATAGTCCCATGTTGGAGCTGTGCTATTGGGGTCAAGATTGTCATCGTCACTGATGAGCTGAGTGTATGGTCGTGGAATCGTCCATAGGCATGATGCTCATCATATCACACTGAGTCATGGCCATCACAGCTCTATCGGGTTTGCAGCGGGTGCAACGTAGCTGTTGAACTGAGGGCTTGGACTGGCATTAGGTTAACGGGTTTTCAAACCGCATTCAGACTCGCTTACTGTCTTTAGTAGGCTGATTTTTAGATCTCGCCAAATGGCATACTTATTCCACGTTCTGCGGTCCGACTTGACATGAAATTGTATTGGCATAAAATGCCTTCATCAGCAAAGGGTTTGCGAAACGGTCATGGCCATGGCACCACAGTTCTATCGAGTTCGCAGCGCGTGCAACGTAGCTGTTGAATCAAGGGCTTGGACGGGCATTAGATTAACATTTTTGCAAAATGCATTCAGACTCGCTTGCTGTCTTTGGCAGGCTGATTTTCAGGTCTTGCCGAACACTTATTACATGTCCTTCGGTCCGACTTGACATGTGATGGTATTGGCAGAAACTGTCTTCACCGACGAAAGGTTCGCAAAACGGTACAATTCTCATGTGACCCTGCCCTGCTCAAAACTGTATATTTTGCGATATGGCTTTCAAAGTCTGCCAGCCATATGATGCTGCCCTTCTCCATTCAAGGCGCTGGCAGCGCTGAGTCCAATGATCTGGTAGGTCGCTGTCATTTCATGGCATCGTTCACCACTGATGCTTTTATTCCTTGAAGTTTGATGCAAGCACATACAGTTTCGATCTGGAGGAGTTGTTCTATTCGGGCCCCAGCGTTCCAGTAACACGTTCCGATGCTGACGCTTGCAGTCAGGACATAGTTGACTCCATTCAGCTGGGCGGTCCTCGTCGTGATGATTGGCCACTAGTCTCAGTATGGCAGCCAACTACATTTTTGCTGCCGAATGTTTACTCCTGGCATAAAGCCTGGCAGTAATTTTGCAGGTTGGGGCGGGGACAGCAGCACTTTTGGGTTCGCACCTGCCCAGTTACCTGCCACGGAGTCTACTCCCTCCTACGACTCTTGCGACGGCATTTCGAAGCTTTCGTATGAAGCGTGGCGAAACAAGACAATGGGACAATCTTCTAGTACCGAGATGCAGCCGCGCCGATCCAAGGCCTCATGCCGTCCCTCCGAAGCAAAGAGCGGCCTCATCGGAAACTCCGCTGATGGGTCAAAATCCTACAAGCTATGTCAGAAGAAGCCCAAGCTTTTTAGCATCCCCGGGATGAACGTTGGCCTCCCGCCGGCTGCTGTATCGCCAGCCATACTCACAATCTCCAACGTTGTCGGTGTGCTCGACCACACCCAGGATGGTGACTTCACCCCCAACATGTCATACTACAAAGTTTCGAAACCTCGCTGGTATATCATTATCAGCATTGGAATACGAGGAGCGTATGTTCTTCTTGTGAAGGATATTTTTCACGTACTGTCAACTACGGAGGCCGAAAACCTTCTCCAGGAGGCTTTTGCAATATATGTCCACGAGTTCAAGGAGTATCCAGAAGACGGTGTTACGATTAACGACTCACTCATCCGGATCGTTCAGCACTCCATGAGTCAGAAACGAAACAACAACATCAACAAGATCAACAGCATTGTTCTAGGCACGCCTGGTCTGCTGAATTCGCCCAACTGGGGCCTACATCAAATGCCGCTGGCTCAGCGGGCTACATTCGCAAAGGCTCTGATCTCATATCCGGGATATGCCTTTGCCAATCAAAAATCCCACATGCTTTCCCCCACCCAGCAACCAGTTTTCTCACCATTTTGCAATACAACATTTCAACACTGCTTGTTTGTGTTGGGATTTGACGCCAAAACCCTTCCATACCATAAGCTCCCCCTGGCCTTCGAGTGGGAGAAGCAAATTGATCCAGACTTTGTGGCTTACGTAGCAATACTCGTGAGTCGCTAATCCATCTGTATCTGTTCACTGCAGTGTGTTGACTTCCACAGGTTCACCATGTTCTACTGCGCCAGGTGGACGGCGAGGAGAAACGCCAGTTGGGCAACGACTTTTTGCCCAAGATCAGGAGTTGGTATGCCACTGTGCGCAGCTTGCACGATGATGCCGACTTCAACCGCTTGCTTTCCGATCTCTTTTCGTCATGGATGTAGTAATTGCTGATATCTCAGATGTGAAGTGTAGCGCTTGTTCATGGTATTTACAGCTGATTTCATGACGAAGGACGTTTTGCAAGTCGTTGCTATTGGTTTCTTTGTATCTACATTTGGACGCAAAATACAAATTTTATTGTATTGTACATATACATGTGCTTTTGGGATCGGCCAGCTTCCAGTCATGTATACCTAGTAGTACGGTGTTGAGGGTTTGGAGTGTGGTGTGAGTAAACAGTGACCACTTACCTCGTAAATGTCGCAGAGTGGGGTCAGGGGTCTCTTGCGGTGATTTGAGCTTTGCCTGGTAAACGTAAAGTACAACGATGAGGGGAGTGTAGAGGGCTTACTCGGGCTAGGGGGTGAAGTCACATCTGAATTATCAAACTGAGCGGTGAAACGGCTGCACGGAAAAGGGGCTTACAGCACAAGACACTGTGGGGATAGGGCAGTTCTTGAAGTCGGGGACATTCGTGAAGAGGGGGTGGGTTTAAACAATCAGGGTGTGTAGATATCTTCAGTACCGTAGGTTCTCTGAGTCCAGAAAGGAGTTATGAGGGGCTGTTGAGATGAGCGTACCTTCTCAGCATCCGTCAACTCCTGCATGAAACACGCCTCTCCCTTCACTCCCGGAATCCCAAATGTCTGTCTCTCTGCTCCAGCAGCAAAGATGAGGTAATCATACGGATCGTGGTGGTGGAGACCTGGCCTTGGATATCCGGATCTCAGAGTTTTTTGTCTGAATAAAACACACGTCACATGTGCTGCCGTCCATTGAACAAATGTGACTTACCAGAGAAGGTGACTGTCTTGTTGATGGGCTGTACGGGTGTAAGTATATTTGGGTAGGATAATGCAAGGCAATCGTACATCGACCGATTGAGCCTCCGCCTCAATGACGGCCACCGAACATGCCTTGTGCCAGGTAATGTACCACGTAGGCTGAAGAATCGAGCGCGGGTTGAGCGTACCCACAGCAACACTTGGCAGCAAAGAGGTGAACAAGAAGAAATTCTTTGGGCCGATAACGACCTTTCATAGAGCTCGACCGTCAATTCACGTCTAAATGCATGGAGAGCTTACTCATGACATTGTAGTCCATTGTACTATTGAGCGTCTTTAGCCAGCTTGTCGCACCCCACCCACTTCCCAGTACCACCACTTGTCTTCTTCTCAGGGTCGAAGGGCAACTGTGGTCCAGGATGGTGTTCCTTTTGAGAAAAATAGTAAAAAGGTACCTGCACTGCTGACGATGGTGACGAGGGTGACACGACCGAGAGTATTACTACAATGATAGGCAGGTGTGCTATTTATTTACTAGGGGCGGACTTGTGGCAGACTGGCAGACTTTCCAGATACGGAATGTCCTCAAACGAAGGAGGTCCCGGATTTTCGGACTTTGAACTCAGCTTTTCATCTACCATGCTACACCACCTCGCAGCACGTTCACTGCAGCTGTTGAGCAGAGACCTTCGTCACAGCCCACATCTTCAAAGGGTGTTCGTCGCAGCTGTTTAGGTGACCGTACTATTCTTCAAGATTGAGGAGTTGAAGAGCCACTACTTATATGACTACTAAGCCTTTTCATCTATGCTACACCACCTCGCAGCGTGTTCACTGCAGCTGTTGAGCAGAGAGAGGCTCTTCGTCACAGCACACAGCTTCAAAGGCTTCGCAAGGCGTTCATCGCAGCTGTTGAGGTGACCGTACTATTCTTGAAGTTCGAGTCATCGACAAGGTGGCCTGCCGTCACATCGGCTATTTGGTAGGTTCCATGGCTTTGCAGCGCGTTCGTCGCTGCTGTTGAGCCAAGAGTTATCTTCATCGCCCACAGACCTAGTTCTTGGAATCGCTGCTCCGTCAGATTTCAGAAGATGGGAGAGGGAGCTGAGGACGAATGTAGGACGACGATGAGATAGCGCCATTAGAACGACAGAATCTCAAACAAAATTGGTGCCGCTGCCCAGAAGCACTGTCCATAACCACCGTCGGTCGTTCAAAAACACACGAAACCTCAGTAAGTCATCCTGTCCTGCCTGCTTGGATGTTATTTTGGAGACTGAATTTATTCCATGTAGTGAATGGCAGGGGTATTTTGACTCAAGCCAGGGGTATTGCCATATCTCTACAGATTACAGAG
>QLPF01000093.1:0-11228 GCA_003314045.1 Hygrophorus pudorinus
CCATGTCTGCCCATCAGATAGACAGAAACGGACTGGAAGGCTATGTTCAGTTGAAGAAGTAAAGCAGGCAGTGCTGACGCACTTTGCGGACCTCAGCAATGCAATCGCTTGACTAACTGCTTTCGGGATGCAGGATGCGAAGCTTTGCTCGAGACACTGGTGTTTGGCTTCAACGAGAACAAGCGACCTTGTGAGATATCCAATGCATTCTCTCTGGTTCCACCAGGGGCGAGCAAGCGGTCTGAGAAGGCTGTGAAGCAACTGGCGGAGCGACAGCCGCGTTTGTGACTTGATAATCTGGCTCACCTTTGTAGTCCCTCACGTCTTCGTACTCAATCCACATAGTCAACATTGCCACTTTGTAACCCAAATTCATATCCAGAAACGGGGTCATCTCCTTGAGCCTCAGTATTAGCTGGCTTAAGTTGGTAAGTCTGAAAGAGGACATCTTCTGATGAAATAAAATAAAAGAATGGCCAATATGGGGATTGAACCCAAGACCTTCGTGTAATTTCTTATTAGCACGACGCTCTAACCAACTGAGCTAGTCGGCCATGGCCGCTACGCAGCCCTTTACGTATAATACGTTCCAACACCCTTCCACTTCCAAATGCGTCCGGGCGCTTCGCACCCCCTGTTCAACTTCAACATGGCCAGAAAATCGACATCATCTAGCACGCCCCCGTCGTTAAAACAAAGTGTTCTCGGGTTCGCGTCCACTAAACGTACATCGTCCACTGCAAATGCCAATCTGAAGGGCAAAAAGAAGCAGCTTGTCCGAGCGATCTCGACCCCAGCCCCGTCGACAACGTCAGCCCGCAGCAGCATCTCTGGGAGCGACGAAGGCCCGAGCGAGGTCTTGTCCTCCGAGGACGAGATAGTCGATGATGTAGACGCGAAGCACACGGTGAAAGACGTTGCTCCGAAGACGAAATCTGTCGGTAGAGGCAAGATTGCTGCGGCCCCCAGATCGGCAGAGAACGTGCCAGCTAGAGGTGAAGGCGAGAATTTGGATTTGAAAGATAGAGATGGGCGATGGACGAAGCATTATCTTGCGGCCAAGCAGAAAATGGGGTCGGTGGAGCCCAGTGAGTAGTACGCCTCTTTCGGTGTTGGTGTATGATCTGGACTCGTTTCGTTTTGTTTTGTAGTCCACGGAGGAAAGCAAAGCATCGTCCACCATATACTCCGGATCTTCGACTTGTGCGTCTCCGTCCCTAGCGGCTGACTACATGCTAATCTCCCGCCCACGCAGGTCGTACCAATACGGCCCGTGCATAGGTGTTTCGCGGCTAGAGCGATGGGAGCGGGCTTCAGCCCTTGGTTTGAATCCCCCAGTTGAGGTCAGTTTGCTTTTGCTTTTGTCAAGTATATCACAGGTTGTTCTCATTTTGTGCTGGACGTTTACAGGTCCACGAGATCCTGTTGACGAACCAAGGTCGCGAGCAGGATGAATTCTCGCAAACTGTATTCTATGGCGAGGTCTGATGTGTTGATACAGAACATTTTCTGCGTGCTTCATTTTTTAATTTTCTTTCCTTGTACTTGATGACTTTTTCAGCCTATAGGTACCTTTTACTCGTCCTCGTATGCTCTGCTTGTCCTGTTTGTTATATGGCATATTATTATTGGCGGGAAGTTGTAGACGTCGAGAACTTGAACAGATTCCGATCCGACTCGGACGACCTGCTTACTAGAAGAAATCTTTGTATGGCAAGCCCAGAACCACCACATAATCCCTTGGCCAGTTCACTCAGACTTGGACTCAAAGTGAGCTCCAACCGTATCGGATGCATATGCGAGAGGGGTTCAACGCCACCGTCATGTTCATCATCAGTGGGTTTTGGACTTGATCCTGTGTCTATAGCAGGCGGAACCCTTGAGGCTAAACTTGAGGGAATTGAGAGGGAGTTGTAGATGACTACTATGGCCGACTCAGAGCACCTGCCGCTTGGTGGGATCTTTATGTTTTGCCGTTTGTGGCCACCAGGTCAGTTGTGAGTCAACTTTTGGTGTTGCATTGCGAATAAGTTCACTAAACTTCCTTTCGTGATCTTTCTCTTCCGTCGGATATCTTATAGTCTCTACTAGGAACGTCCGGTGTTATTTTGCACGCAATCTGTGCGTGTATTTCCCAACTTTCGATCTCAAGGGCTGTCTGCTGCTACACAGAAACTCTCCTCTTCCGCGAGAACTGATCAGGAGATCCCTCAGCTGCTTGGCCCTTTGGGTGTAATGCAACAGCCTGGGCACACTGGCAATGTCCCTTAACTTGCCTCTTGTATCACGATCCAAGCAGTTTACTTCACTTACTTGGCAAAAACGTTCTGCAAGTGCCACTTCTGCATGTGCTCTACCGGTTGGAACTTTCAAGCGTCCCATCAGCGTAAAATATGTTTAGTCGACTCCACGAACCGTGAGGGCCGCCGTAGCTCGCTCACTTCATGATGAATCGGGGGCGCGTTGACATGTGTGCACAGCCCGAACGCCATAGCCCTCATCAATGGACGCAGCAGTTTATCATGCTCGAGTTGACAAAATATATGTCGCCGAAAAGATCAGCCCGATTGCACATGCATGTTCGGCTCAGCTGTGCTACGTGAATAACAATCATATGTTGTTGCGAGTATCACGATGGACTGCCGGTGGATATTGATGAGTCACGTCGAAGTTCCATAAGCACAAGGAGCGCACAGCTTGCCCATGCGGTCGCCTACATCGCCCTCCGCCGCTGCTGGCGTGTCGTGTCAATGCGTGTGATCCGCAGTGGGCGCCGCCGCAACGTAAAGCTTGATTAGGAAATAATTCTTCCAAGAGTAACATGTGTTGTCGCCTCAAATGAGGCATGCGACGGCGATACCCGGCGTCCGCCTATTTAATATTCCTTCGATGCCGAATCCAGTAATAACCTTCCGCGCCGCGTTGTCGTGACCTATGTGACCGCGCCCTCCTTCGTCGCCGCGACCATGTCTACCAACAGTCCGACTGCAAGTGATCCATCGTATGAGCCTCCGTCACGATTTGTTCCTGCAAGTTGGGGTCCGTCACCTCGCAGTATGGCCCGAGCGTCAGAACCCCCTCACACCGAGGAGCCCGTGTTGCACAAGGCGGAACGGGATACCAGCCAGCAGCCCGACGTAGTGCCCCCCAAGATGCAGCCTTCTCCTATGTCGGAGCCCGAGGAGCAGATGACCACAGTGGATGAGGATTTGAGAGCATTGCTGGAAGACGACCAGGATTTGTTGCTAAAGTTCTGTCAAGTATACAAGTCAATGGGGTCCGTAAACGAGCAGAAGGCGTGGGGAACCAATAATTCATCGGTGAGTTTACAAGTCATTAAATGTCAATTCCGCCACTCGCTAACACTCGAATAGGGTTGCGACTCATGCGCACAACGATTTCTGCAGTGTTCAGCCGGAGAGAACATTCGGTGCGGCGAATGCTCGCTAGCCAAGCGCGGCTGCAGCAGAATGGCGCGGTATCGTCGTGACCGCACAATAAGGGAACTAAAGATCGACGACGCGACATTTGCGCGACTATTCCGTCACGTTGATTCGGTCCCCGTCGTTGCGTCAACCAAAGGGGAAGCTAAAAAGACAGCCGCCCCGTCAAAACGGAAAGCAAAGGGTAAATGTAAGTCCACGGTCAATAGCCCCGTGGAAGAGCCGAGTCCCGCACGACAATCACGAACACCATCACCCACTGGTCGTTCAATGTTTCGGCGGCGAATTCACCTGTCGTCCAGCCCCGTACGTCCTACTGCCAAGTTTGGTGCCTCCCGATCATTGACACCTCTTCGATGTCGTGTCAATACGGCGACGCAGACCCCATTGTATCCGGCTGCAGAAAGGGAAGGCCGTTACACCCGTATCATTGGTGCGCTCGAGGGACGCCTCGAGATGGTACAGCGTAGTAGTCAGGAGATAATACACGAAAAGGACGGTTTGATCAGAGGTGGGAAATGTGCCATAACTTCTACGTGGCGTTGTATTGAAGTTGTCTTAGAACTCCGAGAGCAAATCGACGAGATGCTACGTGCTGAACATAACAATCTGCAGGTCGCGAATTTGCGGTTGCTCCAGTTGCGGCAGCGGACGACCCCTAACACGTCACACGAGCGAATCATCACGGCATGGCATGACGATGTTGTCGGCGAGCTCACGAAGGCGTATTTTACGGAGAAGATTCGGACACGGTCTCTGTTTGACGTAGGCTGGAAACGTGGTCGCGAGGGGCATGACGAGAGAGATGGAGAAGAAGATGAGTTATTAGGGCCGATGTCGAAGAGGACAAGGCCCGATGATGATGTGAAGGGGAAGGAGCGGGAGAATGTGGCGTACTGAACAATCGCAGACTGAAAGGTTGTGCGCGATCCCTGCCGGAAGGACGACGCGGAGTTCAACGGCGGAACCAATCATTCCGAATCGACCACTCTGGATCGTGGTACACCATCGCAAACGGACGCCCTTACACTAGGAGTAAACGCGATATCGGCACACAATCAGGAAACATACTGCTTTCGATCCGAGTAGGCCCACATCGACTTGGTCGGCAGACCGGGCATCAGGCTTAAGTTCAGTCCGAACACGTGTGCGTGTTCACGAGTACCGATTTGATTCGTAAAAGGAGTGCAGGTTGCAAGTGTATGTTCTACAAACTGTGGGCCTCGAGTGCATAAGGTGCCTGGAGTAAAACTCACAGGCTGAATATCGCTGAATGCTTCATCAAGTCATTCAGCTTGCCATTGGCTGATGATTACATGTAAGCTTTTTATGGGCACAGCCGTGAGACCCTGAACCAAAACATATGGCTGACCCGACACAACGCGGCCGGGTCATGCAGGATGAATAGTGATGGCGCAGCTCCTATTCACATATAAGTGGGCGCCCTTGGTTTCAAGTTTCCTTTGTTCCGGTTCTCCCCTGCAGCCTCTTTTTCCAGCGGTATAATGAAGGTCCGGGAGTCTAACGTAGATGTTCTCGTCATTGGTGCGGGGCCCGCTGGGCTTATGTGTGCGAACGGCTTGGTGAAAGCCGGTGTGAACGTCAGGATAATCGATAACAGGTCCGTCCGCTCTTCCTGTTGAACGCCGCTCTGTTAGAAGCTGAGCACCCAGACCTGACAAAGTGGCAGCGGGCCATGCGGATGGTATTCAGCCACGGACTATCGAAGTGTTGCAGGTGGATGTCTTGTTTTAGGCGTTTATACTTTCCTTCTCATTGGGTGTCCGAGAATAGAGCTATGGCCTTGCCGAACGTATGCTACGGGAGGGTGCACAGATGCACATGGCTGTAAGTGTGAATCATTGATTCGAGTATCTCTGATACCTTATACTCTTTCGAAGGCATTCTATAACCCTAGCTCACATACCGAGATCGAGGTTCGTGATATTCGAGGTCTCGGTATTATGGTGGAAAATTGAGTACTCTTTCCTTCAGTTAACACATCGCGCTCCAGACGTGACGGCGCCCACCGCCCGGTACCCTTTCAAAGTGAGGACCAATCACCCCATATTGGCCCAATTTTTACATCATAATGCATGCGTAGGTAACGTTGGGCCAAGGTTCCATCGAAGCCATCTTCTTGGACTCCATGCGATCTATGGGCCTCCACGTCGATCGGCCCGTCGTCCCCACCTCCCTTCAAATTTCACCGAATGACGCCAAACTCAAGGATCCAAACTCATATCCCGTGCGAGTAAGCACTGTGGCACGTCGGTAATGGGGTTCGCCTTTGACTTGTTGTCGACTCAGGTGGAATTGCAGCACCCGGGTAGGGGAGAAGACGCTACGGAGACCGTCAACGCAAAATTCGTCGTCGGCGCGGATGGCGCGCATTCGTGGGTCCGCAAAACGCTGGGAATAGCGATGGAAGGCGAACAAACAGGTGAAGAAACCATATTGTTCCGAGTCCGTCCTGTTGTCGCTCAATGTTTCGTTCAGACTATATCTGGGGAGTGGTCGACATGGTGCCCGACACTGACTTCCCCGACATCCGGAATAGAACTGCTGTCCATTCGAATAATGGCTCTTGCATGATCATTCCTCGGGAGGGTGATATGGTTCGGTTTTACATTCAGCTTGCGGAAAGGGACGTTTCGGATCAGGATGGGAAAGTCGATAGTCTGAGAGCGAAGATGGGGCCGGACCAGTTGCTTGAGGTACGTCTCTATGGCGGTGGATGAGCATTGAATGACCGTGGATGGCCTTAGGTTGCTAGGAAGTCGTTCCACCCCTACAAAATCGGAACACCAAAGTCGTACGAGTGGCATGCGATCTATACCAGTGCGTTCTTGAAGTCGTGAGCTGACTTTGTATGCGTGCATGCTGAGACAAGTTTGACGCAGTTGGCCAGCGTGTCGCGTCAAAGTTCGCTGTTAAGGAGAGAGTGTTCATTGCTGGTGACGCTTGCCATACACATTCGCCCAAAGCGGGTGCGTGTTGTAAACGAGTCTCGGATTCGGCTTTGTTTCACGTATCTCTTATCAGGTCAAGGCATGAACGCCAGCATGAACGATACGCATAATCTCGGTACGCGAGTGTGACTTCGTTAATGGCCATGCTGCTCATCCGTCACTTGTAGTCTGGAAGTTGACCCACGTCATCAGAGGTTGGGCGGATATGTCGCTCTTGAAGACGGTAGGGACACATGTCACGCAGAGCAGCACCAGCTGATTATCTCTCAGTACGAGTTCGAGCGCCGCAAGTACGCTCAAGATCTGATCAGCTTCGACAAAGAGTTCTCCGCCCTCTTCTCCGGTAAACCCCAAAGCGCAGAATACAAGGACGGCGTCTCCCACGCCGTCTTCCTAAAGTAAGTCCCCACACAGACAACACGCAACGATCCCGCACCTGAACACCTGCCCAATCAAAGAGCGTTCCAATCCTACGGCAACTTCTCCAGCGGGGTGGGCGTCCAGTACGCCCAGTCCCCCATCGTGAACCTCACGCACCAATCCATCGCGCGCAACCTCATCATCGGCCAGCGGATGCTCCCCCAAATGCTCCTCCGGGCGGCAGACTCCCGGCCGTACGAGCTGCACGACATGATGCCCGCGGACTCCCGGTTCAAGGTGCTGGTGTTCGCGGGGGACACGTCGCAGCGTGCACAGCGCGAGAAGGTTGCGCGGCTCGCGGGGGTGATGGGCGGCCCGGGTGGATTCCTGAGACGATATGCGCCTCGGGGGGAGGTGGCTGTGGTGTTTGATGTTATTGCGATTAGTTCGGCGAAGAAGGCGAAGGTGCGGTATAATGAGCTGCCGGAGGTGTTCCGGCCTCATTGGTCGAGGTGCGTTTTTGCGTTCTTGTTCTTCCGGGTGTGGTTTTGCTGATGCGGCGGGCTTCGTAGGGTCCTGATCGACGATAGTGATGTGACGGAGACTATTGGGGGCAAGGCGTACGCGAATTTCGGTATCGAGCCGTCTGGGGCGGTGGTTATTGTGCGGCCGGACGGATATGTCGGGATGATGGCGCCTTTCGACAAGATGCAGGACATCGATGCGTACTTTGCGTCATTCATGGCGCCGGCGTGCTTACCACGTCGCCAGTTCAAGTTGTAGGATGCTCGCGCCGGTCGTTGTATTGTATGCATGTATGTATTCGAATAGATTTGTAATCTCTTCATGGAAAGTGTGTATTTGACAGAAAAAAACATACAATGGCTCCTTGGTAATGATACAAATGGACGAACAATCACGCCGCTGCATTAGGCTCTCCCATCTGTCTCCAGGTTTAACAGCAAAAGATACGGACCGGTGACGCCGACCGACCCCAACATACTAGCAAACAGCAACGCCGGAGCGCTAGCGGACGCCGAGTAGACCGTCTCACTCGGCCGAGTCAGAATCAACAACACGAAACTTATGGTAGTCCAAATCACGTCCCACCCAATGGAGGACTGTGCGGGGTGGGAGTGCAGTGTTTCCCAGACGGCGCTCGCCAAGCCTGCGAGGGACTGGGTGGGCGCGGGCAGAGCGAGCATGACCACTGCGGTGGAGCGTATGTGGACGGCGATGGAGAGTAGAGTGGTCAGAGAGTACAAGGTGCCAAGCTGTATCGAGAGCTTGCTGCTGCTGTGTCCGCGAAGGGCGCTTGGAAGGGGAAGGGGGACGAAGGGGACGAGGAGGAGGGCGTGCATGATGAGCAGATTGGGGAGGAAGGTGCGTTGAGACGTGAATGGGGTGAGGCCGACGGCGATGAGGGAGAGCAGGACGCTGATCCAGAGCGAGGGAGGGACCGTGCGCGGGGTTGGTGTGGTCTTGGGCTGGGGCTGCGTCGGCGACAGGCTCAGAGCGAGATAAAACAGACTCGAGCCGACTGAGATTGCGACGAGTTGGCCAAGGAGCATGTACGCCCATAAGTGTTTGATATGTTGTCGCCGACCTGGGTGTGTGTGAGTGTGTGAGTGTGATGAGCGATATTGCGAGTGGTCGGGAGAGGGACGTACCTTCGGTAGCAAGGAAGACCGTCCATGCGCCCACAGTGAATAGGCAGAGTTGCTCACTCCACCACCAGTTTTCTGGGCGCGAACAGACTGCAGCCCATGCCTGCTCGAAAAGCGGCGTGTTGGACAACCAGCTCGTTATTCGATGCAGGGTGTGACCCTTTGCAACACCAGAGACGGCGTTATCATAGCTCACGAAGCTCCACTAGAAGAAGTGCGAACTTCCAGCTCGACAACAAAGCCACGTTTTTGCATGCCACTCACCGCCAGAAATTTGAACATATCTGTTGGGAACGAACGTCGATTAGTGAGGGGGTACAGGCTGTTCGGGGTTCATCTGGACTTACAGAACCACGTATGGACGAGAGAAGCGAGCGTCAAAGCTTGGAACGCGTAGACGTGTCGTTTGGACGCAAATGTGGTCAACCGATTCGGAGGAAGGCTCGTGAGGATGATGGAGAACAGGGCTATGATGAGAAGAAAGTAAGAAGAGAATACGCCCAAGGCGAAGAGCTCTGAGGAATTCATGTTATCCGAGTCGTCAGCGAGTCTGGACGAGACGTCGTGGGCGCCTGTTGTCACGGTTTGCACTGCGACAGCGCCAAAGTCGTGAACGCGTGAACTAGCGCTGCAACCTCAATATTTAAATTCAAGCTCGTCAGGTCTGACTTTGCTCGACACTTATCCGAGTCCTTGATGGATCAATGGCGGGTAAGCTACGCAGAAACTACCTGGAATTTCAGCAGCGGAAACGAGCCCGAGGAGTCTGAGGAGAGGCGCCTATCGACAGTAAGGCCGCAATGACAGAAATTCCGACACAGCCTTATCTTGATACCATCTCCGTTGCAGCTGATCATCGTTCATCATCTAGTATGCCACACCTTCAAAACGCTTCCGGCATAGATGCCCATGGATCTACATTCTACGATGTTGCAGGGAACCAGGTCAATAATATTACTAACATTGACAACGTCGGTAGAACAGGTACGAAATAACTATGATCTTATCGCATCTACTTCTGACGCGAACGATCCAAGACATTCATCCCCCGCATACTGTCTTTGCCCGGTTCGACCGCAACAATCGAGCACCATGTCTGAAGGGCACGCGGACGGATATCCTTGCGGAGGTCGATGAGTGGATAGATGCTGGAGATGCAACGGCGTCGAAGGCAACTTCCCCACGAAATCGCCCCATATTTTGGATCAATGGGTCCGCCGGAACGGGAAAGACAACGATTGCTTACACAGTTGCTGAGTCCTGCAGGGAGCGAGGGATTCTCGGGGCAAGCTTTTTCTGCTCGCGTGACAATGCAGAATGCAGTAATCCTGATATCATCTTCCCGACCATCGCCTATCAACTTGGACTGTTTTTCCCCCCATTCAAGACAGAGGTTACTCTGGCTCTGAAGGCGGATCTAGACATTGGTTATTCCAGCGTGTCTCGCCAGCTAGAAGAGCTCGTCGTCAAACCTCTTCGTGCCCTGCGAAAAACATTTCTTTCCTGTGTCGTCATCGTATTGGACGCTCTCGATGAATGTAAAGACAGTGGGCCCACTTCCCTCATCTTGTCTTCGCTTTCTCGACACGTCGACGGACTCACGGCGCTGAGAATCTTGGTCACCAGTCGTCCCGAACAGAATATCACCCAGGCCTTCTCAAATCATTTGTGCCCTGCGACTCAGGAGCTCGTATTGCACGAAGTCAGGTTAGAGGTGGTGCGGAATGATATCGAGCGCTACCTCACAGAAAATCTTGCTCTGGTCAGCAAGTCCTATGACCTAGATTGCTCATGGCCGTCGATGGTGGATATCCTCGCTCTGGCACGTCTATCGGTCGGACTATTCATTTTCGCGAGCACTTCAGTCAAATTTATCGAAGATCGGAACTACTGCGATCCTAGACGTCGACTTTCAGAGCTCCTTCGTAATACAGCTGAGAGTGTCAATGGCTCATCATCTCCACACCGCTACTTAGATCGGTTGTACATGGCGGTCCTGACCCGTGCGTTTCCCGAAATATCACCTCGCCTTGCCGGTCGGCTCAAAATGGTTCTCGGAACGATTGTTCTGCTTCGAGATCCTCTCTCTGCGATTGCGTTGGAGAAGTTACTGAACTTGGAGAAAAGAACGGTTCGCCAGACTCTGGCGTGTCTTCACTCGGTTGTGATAGTTCCGGTCGATGACGTTCAAGCAATTCGCTTACACCATCCATCGTTCTTCGACTTCATGACTAGTCCGACTCGATGCACGAATCCGAAGCTGGTCGTGGATGCCAAAACTTAACATACATTGCTGACGCTTCAGTGCCTTAAGGCCATGAAGGAGCTTAGGCGCGATATCTGCGGAATCAAAAACCCGTTCGGTACTCAATAACGAGGTGGATGACCTGCAGACACGTATCACAAGAAACATCCCGCCTCAGTTCCAGTACGCCTGCCGTCACTGGGCTTTTCATCTCACGAACGGGATGATCTCAGATATCCTCCTGGACCTCATGGAGGAGTTCTGTTCGAAGTGTCTACTCTATTGGGTGGAGGTGTGCAGTCTTTTAGGCGAACTTCGAAATGCCCTTCTAGCGTTGGATTCCGCACAGAAGGCGCTTGTTGTACGTCATTTCATTTTTGCGTACCTAGTAGTAAAGGATTATACTTACCGGATTCATTAGACTGTTGGCCAGAATACGACTGATGTCAGAACATTACTCCACGACTACGAACGCTTCACCCATCAATTCTTTCCCGTGATCAGTACTTCCTGTCTTCATGTATACGACTCAGCTCTACTC
>QLPF01000094.1:0-17061 GCA_003314045.1 Hygrophorus pudorinus
CAGCTCACGACATATCACTATGTACGCCTTCGAAAAGTTTCAGACGTTCCGGCGCTTTGTTGCTCCTCACAGGTCTGCTTGCTGTCATATGGTGGAGGTACGCCTTCTCTCAAGTGCCGCATGGCTTCATATAGTGGAGGTACACCTTCTCGAGAGGCGCCTCCTTAGCCCTGCTCAGCCTGCTCTCTGCTGGCCCACACGTGCAGACCGATTTCGGTCCCTTCGGTCGTTGCCGAAAATTCGGTCTTAAGCTCGGTCTTAAGAAACCCCTGGGTATGGCGATGTTGCCGAGTTTTTACCCTCCTTCAAAAATGGATGTTGCACGCTCAAAATCTTCTCAAGATACAGTGACCAGAATATATATTGCACAGTATATTCTAGATTCTTCCCTCCGTATCTCTACCAGAACATCTATATATTGTAATTTTTTGCTACATACAAAAATTAGAGATAGTTCAGAACAATCAGTATCTTAATACCAATTATGTGGGCGAGCGGGTGAGCTGAAAAAATATCACGTGGTGCATTACCTTTTCGAGTCACTGTAAGGAGTGGGAGGGAGGGTAACGCAAACAACGAACCAGCGCGAGGGAAAGGTTGTGAGTGCGAAAGCGGACTCGGAGTTTCACAGCAGAACTATTCCGCAGGGAAAGAGAAAGCTTACCTAGCGTGAGGGAAAGGTCGTGAACGCGAGAGCTGGACTATTCACTTGGTAAATACATCCCAGCGCTCCCAGCATCAGCAAAAATGACAAAATCAGGCATGACCATAAAATATCATACAAGGTCGACACTAGGCTGTCCTTGGCATAACTTAGCCATCCTAGAGTAGTAAAATTCTGTTGAGAAGTAGGAAGATTGAAGCACTGGCAGATAGAGATCTTCCGATGAAGGTCATGTATTTTTGCTGATAACTACCTGTCAATGACCCACACCAAAACCTGCGGAATTACCAACCCGCGCGCTGCTGCAGGTATGCATATATGGGTATAGGTAGCGGAAAAACACACTTGCACAAGTGATTATATCTTTTGCAAGATATTTTTGTACATCCATTTCACAAAAGGCTATATCACATTTATATTATGCTGTGCAGCATATGGCTCGATGGTAATACATGATGGTACAAAAGGCTGGCTGTAATAGGCTGTTGTCTTAGCGTGACGAAATTATAAGGGCTTGTAAGGCGGCGAAGTACATCAGTGTTTTGCTGATGTAGGACGCGAAGCCACTGGCACCGGACGACGGACGGGATGCAGTGGCTGCTGTGGAGACGAATGCTGCGACGGGGGGGCCTGGGAAGGTGTATGAGTCGGATGCGCTGGCGTTGAAGATCTGTTCGGGGGCTCGAAGTCAGCATCGTAGACGAATGAGACGGCGGACAAAGGAGGCGGGTGCTTACATTGGGGACCAAGATGCCTGGGTCGTTGTCGGTGTAGGCGCCAGGGAGGGAGACGAGCTCGCTGGATGTGGGAGCTCCGGTGCCTGTTCCGCCGATGGTGAGTTGGCTGCAGGAAGGGTAGAATTCAGCGCCACCGACCTAAGCGGAGCTCTGTAAGTGTCAGGAGAGCATATGGGGTATTTGGAGACGTACGGTGATTGCCAAGTGGAGTGCGATGATTTCGTGTCGGATGAGGTAGTTCCCGGGGGCGATGTTAGAGGGGATGGTGACGTTGGCAAATCCTCCGTCCACTACGCGCACAGTGATGAGATGAGAGTATTTGTACGGGTGGGTGGTACGTACTTATTTCTTGTTGGAACCACGTTCCATTGCTGCGTTTGGCAACCTGGTCGATTTTGAACCACTGGGCGGTTCCCGAATCGAATTTGTTGCACGGAGTGCTCCCGCAGGAAGCCATGTACGTCAACATTGGTCCAGTATTGTGAGGCCACTATGAAATGAGTCACAAATTAGAACGAAAGAAACTCTGGCGTAAGAAACAGCGCACACGGAAGAGATCGCGACCAGTCCATGTGAACGTCAGCGCGCTGCTTGGATTGGCATTGGCTACCAATGAGGCTAATGTGCTTCCATGCCCGCAGTTGATGTCGGGGTTGCTTGTACCCTTGACTGGGTCGATGTCGTTGATCTGGCGGACTATGCTGGGGCTAGGGTTTGCGTTTGGGACGTTGCCTGTAAAGTCTTGCCCGTCTATGGTGACCAGGCTAACGTACCCATGGGCAACTACGTAGGGAATGGCGGGAATGACAGACAGAAGGAGGATTGTAAATTTCATGGTGATGAATAGGCGTTGTGTGGGGGGAAAAGGATGTGAGACGGTCGCCTGTGAGTTTGGAGATGGGGCCAAGTCGTAAGATACTTGCAACGGATTTTAAAGGCGTTCACCCATGAGCCAAGGTTTCGTTGTACGTTTTTGTTTTTATTTTTGTGGATTTTCCTCGCGACGAACAACTTGAATGAGGCTGGGAAGCGGACCATTCAGCCGCATTACTATGCCCGATGGGGATTCTAACGACTTCGTTCAAGAGCCACCGAAGGGCATATGGAGCTCCAGGCGATTATCCATGATGAGCACTGAGGTGTGCCGGACCGGCAATTACCGGCAACAGTGAGTCGGGGAGAAATTAAATATGGCCGGTCACCCACTGCTGAGGGTGAGGCCTGAGGCCTGAGGCCCGAAGGCGGCCGCGTTGGACTCGGACGACCTAAACTGTTGGATGCACGCTCAGTCAGTTTTTAACCAACATTTCCATACCCTGCAAGCCCGTGGTAAACAAATGTAAATAAGTAAAACCGTACCACCAACTGTCAACACGAGCCGGCGCCGTTGGGAAGCGTAGCGTTGACCTCGAGCTCAAAACCATTTGTTCCGAGCCTTTATTACCATCGTTGCACAATTCTGATATCTGCCACCCCTGGCAACGGTTCTGTCATTTCTGATGGACTAGGCAGATCTGCCCCCCACAGTCACTCCCTAATGTACCATTACAATTGTAGACATCGCTACGACGACTTGCATAATTCATTATTCCACTATTTGGACTCGACGTGCGGAACTCCTGACTCCATCCAATATTTTCTGCTAACGTCTTGGTCGCTTCTACATTCCCTGAAGCCTTTCATGTCCAAGTTCACCGACTTGTTGTTCCACCGTGTTCGCCCAGTTCGGTTGGCCTTCAATTTGCGTGAATTCATCGAAGTGGAGCCTCGGATAGTTGAGACCGTGAACGCTGGCCCCGTATGGCTGCGAAGCACCTTTGGAATGGTATCCTATGCTACGAGTTCCATCAGAGCAACTTGTACGATGCGGAATATTCTATCTCGTACTTCCCCCAATCATCAAGTACAGGCACATTGGCGAGTCCAGACCCGGAATCCCGTTATCCCAATGACTTCTATTCGACTCGAACCCTTTGGTGACGCCAACCCTTCAGAGACTTATTGTGACTGTAACCGGAATCCGTCTCTAGCCCCGGCTAACTTGCCGCACGTTAGGCCATGCCCTTGTCCTTGACCTCAATCAGTGCCATACGATTGCAGACGGCGTCACGATATGAAAACCCAGGACACCACGGTGTGTCGACCACCGAACACCGAGCGCCATTTTGTAGTAAAGGTTCGAGTAGTTCTCACTTGGGGACATTCAAGCCTGCGTTCGAGTTGAAGCAGAATAACCTGACGCCGGGGTCTTCTGGACTCTCTTTATCCACCCTGTCCAGCTTCTTTGACAATGCGAAGTGAATATTCGACTTGAGAAATTGGCGAGTCTTTTCGCCTTATACCCATCCGTCCACCCTTCGTCCTCATGGCTGGTCCGATCGGGTGCTTGCGAGGACTTGAAACTTGGTACGCCCATCTACTTGTTCGAGACATTTTCTGTGTTCGTATCTCCATTGCTCGCGCGTAATCCGTTCATCTGTCGTTGCTGGCGAAGCTTATATGGGACTTTGCCTGCGCTCCAGCGTTTCAGGCACGTAGCTTAAATTCTCAGAAGAGGGTTGCATCGTGGTTCCATGAACAAGCTAATTTGAAATTTGATCTTGAGACTTCAGGTCGCATCAAGTTTTTTGGGTTTTAGAACGCGACGGTAAAACATTTGACGAGTGTCGGTCCTGTTTCGTACGGGATTTCCCGAGCTCGAGGTATCTACCTTGTGTTCTTCTCCGAGGCATAATGCTTATGTTTTGCGCCAAGGCTAGGTTCTGATACGGCGATCACCACTGGCACTAGGTCTGCCATAACACAACGATTTAGAATACCGGTTCCTAGCTCTCGGAGCTGGTATCGTCATGATTACGCCGGTAGAATCATCGGAAAGGCCTTGTAGGACTAGCTCAGTCGAAAGGTTCTACCGTATACCGATTTGATATGTTAGAGTAATAGGCTTTGGTGGTAGGTGCAAAGCTAATCTCTAGATCGACACGTGAACAAGTACAACCCTCACGCTCTATCTGGAAGTCCACTTTCCTGATTCGGACCATTACCCGCCATGTTTTTCCTATATAAAGAATCAAATGTCGTCTTTTCTGTTCCCACCCTTCCTTTCCGCCCTTTCTCATGTCGTCTACCCTCCCCCCTAAGGCCCGTTACCATTCCCCCTCATTTTCACTCATTTTTACTGACAACTTCTCTACAGCATGTTCAAGTCCTCGTTATTGGCGCAGGCCCTGCTGGGAGTTATGTGGCGGCGGCGTTGGCTCGCGAAGGTATCGACGTTGCCGTCTTTGAGGCTGCAAAATTTCCGAGGTAACGTCGAAGTCTCGGCCTTCTTGACTCGTGGCATCCGCGTGGTAACTCCGATCTTATCAGATATCACGTCGGTGAAAGCCTTATCCCTTCCGTACGACACTATTTCAGATTTATCGGAGCAGAACAAAAACTTGCTGATCACGGATTCGTGCGAAAGGTTTGTGGGATCTGCTCGCTGTGATCCAAATACTGAGTTTGCGGATGCGCATGCAGCCAGGATCTGCAATAAAATTTAATCAGTTCAAACGCGAAGGATGTAAGTCAATTAGACTTCACTATTGGTTGAATAGTTGTCGCTCAATGCGTCCCTTGCAAAGATACCGATTTTGTAGCCCTTGGTCATAACAACAATGCTTGGAACGTCGTATGTGCACACGATTGCCCTTTCTATATCCACTGATTCACAAACACGTCAGGTCCGGTCGGAATTCGACCAAATACTCATGGACAACGCGCGCGTCTCTGGCGCCTCCATCTACGAGCTCACCCGCGTGACGTCCATTCAATTCTCCCACACAGACCTCACGAAACCCATCTCCGCCACCTGGTCCCACGCTCCTTCTACCTTGTCTCAAACACCAGTGGCTATCACAGGTACTACTACCTTTGACTATATAATTGATGCGTCCGGACGTGCAGGCATCATCTCTACCGCCTATCTAAAAAACCGACACTTCAACGCATCTTTGAAGAATATCGCAGTATGGGGGTATTGGAAGAACGTCAACAGTTATGGTACGGGTACGTCGAGGCAAGGAGCACCGTGGTTCGAGGCCTTGACTGGTGAGTCATTTTTTATTCTCGAATACTTTCCATTATAAGTCATTGAGAAAAAACATGGCTAACTTTGTCAATAAGATGAATCCGGATGGGCCTGGTTCATCCCTCTCCACAACGGCACCACCTCCGTGGGCATAGTTATGAGCCAAAAGGTACATAGCAGAAAATCGAAGCAGCCAACCCCCCCGTCGTCGTTTTCCTTCACCCGCCCTCGCTCACTATCTGGTTCCACTTCATCCATGTCTTCTATGACGGACCGCTACCTATCCAGCATCTCTCTCGCACCTGGGGTTCTCAAGCTTATTGGGTCTGGTGTCCTCGTATCTGAGACTTTGTCGGACGGTACTCCTCAGTCTGCTGTTAGGTCAGCGTCTGATTTCAGCTATTCTGCGCCCACTTACGCTGGGAATGGGTATCGGATCGTTGGAGATGCAGGTGGTGAGTTTTCCATCCAATTTCCGTTACTTGGGCGACCAGAACGATGACGCGCATATCTGTTTGTAGCTTTCATCGATCCGTTTTTCTCGTCTGGTGTCCACCTAGCGCTCACATCAGCCCTTTCGGCTGCTGCAAGCATCTGTGCCTCTATACGTGGCGATTGCTCCGAGGTTGAGGCTGCAGATTGGCACACAAAAAGAGTTTCCGTGAGTTATACTAGGTGTGTAGTATTTCGTATCCCTGTCTGTTCTCATCCTATATTTTAGTCGTCGGCTCACTTACACCTCCCACGTTTGTGTAGGTTCCAGGTCGTGGTCCTCAGTGCGTACAAACAGATTCGCGCACAACACGTGAATGTTCTCTCTGATATCAACGAGGATAACTATGATAGAGCGTTTTCCTTTCTGAGACCAGGTTTGTCACGGTACTCCAGTGATATATTGATTTCTACTTATGGTCCTATCTTCCAGTTATCCAAGGCGCTTCCGACATGGGTACTCGCCTCTCGGAAACCGAGCTGCAAAAATCCCTTGACTTCTGTGTCAATCTCTTCAACCCGACTTCGCCAGAGCAACACGCGCGCGTCGCCAGAGGGGGATTTATTGGACGGGAGTTGTTGGATGTGTCGACACCTGTGATAGATCCAGCGATATTAGAGAGTTTTTTGAGGGTAGAGAAAAAGGGAGGGGTCATCTGTGGGGGGATGAAGTTGAACGTCGTTATCGCTCATGCCACCATAAACCTGACTGGGCAGGGGAATGGGCACGCAGCACGCGGGCGATCGTGCAGCGAGAGTTCCACGTCCAGCGACGGTTCCTCGGACTCGGAAAAAGCTGCCGAGACTCAAATGGTATTGCACAAGATCAATGCTCGTCGGGTCGTCCATTCGGAGTATGGGATCAATAACCTCGAATCTGAGCCATTGAATGGGTTTGTTGTGAGGTTGGAAAAGGGGAGGTTGGGGCTCGTTAAGGCTCTGGCTTTGTAGACGGACCGCGACGGATGGAGTTTTGGTTAGTGCATCATGTTTTGTTTGCTGTCGTCCGGACGATCCTCCGGTTCAAGTTGTTTGGTTAGCTTTTTTATTTTTTGCTTGTATTGCTATTACCGTACATGTTGATTATTTGCTATCCGTATCGTGTCATAGAGTTGTTATATCTCTATGTCACATTCACGTGATTGACATGGCCGTGACAGCGTGACATTTTCACTCCTTAGTATGGAGGACCTTCGAGCGTTGATATCAAAAGTCAAATTTTCACAAGATCAACGCGACCTGGAATCCCACAAGTCAATTTACAGTGAGTCTTGTCCCACCTTCACTCGACTCATCTCACCTTACATCAAGACCATGTGCTCTCCAAGTCCCCTTCAACACGAACAGTCCCCCCTTTGGACCTCACGATATACGCAATCCGGAACATAATACATCCCTCTTTTTTGCACAGCGACATTTCCACGCTCCTAGACCTCCTTTCCGTCGTCGAGCGGTATCGGATGCGCGTCGTCGAGCTGGCTAAAAACGCGAGCACGTGGAACGAGTATTACAAGGCCAGCGTAGACGCCGTCAGCGACACGTTGACTCGCGACGAGGAGAAAATCGTAAACCGCCTGAAGAAAGAGACGAGGGTAGACGCACAGCGGAAGGTCTATCGAATGGTCATTCTGCAGTGTTGCCAACTGGTGTGTATTATGCCGGTGTCTTTAGTTCGCAACTACTGAAGAGGCTTGGCGCAGGATATCTATCATTTGTGGAACGGGCAGTATCCCTGTATACCCGTCCGTCTAAATGAATATTTTTCCCGTGAGGTGAAAAAACTCAGACTATTCCGCCGGGATCTCTCCGATGCAGAACAAGAGGAGCTCCGTGTTGTGGGACACACTTGTCAGAACTTCTGGCAGGATGCGTTGGCATGGTTGACCGAACGTGCGACCACCTTCCAAGCCCAAGGGTGAGCGGACAGCCGATTCAGTTTATACAGGTATTTCTTTGCTCATTGATGCCAGGCTCCCCGAGGACGATGCTCTGGAAGACAGTGACCTTCACTCCCATACCCGGGACTTTACGTCTGCGTTCCCAATCCCTGTGGAGGAAACTGTGCTCATTGAATCGATCGAATGGTACTTGAATAAAGTCCAGACCGATGTCAATGTCTTGGAAAGTCTTTTCCCGACATAGTGTGCATGCGTTACTTTATGGACGAAGCAAGTCACTGGTTGTGTCATACGTAGTGTATCCACTAGGAACTGTAGCCAAACGACCTGAAATATCCTAATACCGCAATATCGGTATCGGCATCTGTTCAGTCCCATCGCATTTTTTGTGCGTACTCCCTTATATTCGAGACGTAATTGTCCTGAAGTTCATGCCCGATCCCAGTAGCAACCTTGAGGATAATCTCATTGAGTCCTGTCGAGCCCAGTATATCAACGTGGTCACTGGTATTGGCGCCCCCGCGCAGTATCGACGCGACAGGAAGATGGGGTAGCTGATTCCGTGAGAGTAAGTGCGCCATGAAAAAATTATGCGCAGCAAAACGCTCACCTCGATTGTAGTAACTTTGATACCTGCCGGATTCCATCTCTTCCGCTTCCACCCTTCCACACACATAGCTCCCAGACTAATCAGACTCACCGTCCCATCACCCTCACCCATTTTCACGCCGTTTCGCACCTGCAGCTCAATGTCAGACACCGATGTTACATCTACAGCCGAATATATGCACGGACCTTTGGATTGGTGCTTTCGTCAGTATACTCTGCATCTATCCAACTTCGCCTGGACCTGGGAATTTCGAGGGGGGTAACTGCGCCGTTGCAGTGATATGCGCCCTCGTCCGTACAATGGGGATTCACATGATCACCCCGGTCGTCGTCGTGTTCGTAATCACCTCTTGCATACCTGAGATACTTGAGTCAGTGAATATCATGCTATTGTTGTGTGAATCACAAACAAATAGGAGCGCTGCATGTTGGGTCGTCAGTTATAGCTGATGTGATATCCGAAGGCTAACGCGCCTCAGTTTCCTTCCCATGTCCGTAAACGCAATAAACTTTCATGGACGGTGCATTGGGCAGCCTTTGTGACGACAGAAACGTTACGCTCAATCAGCAATGACCATTGTAGTAGTTCCTTACCTAACTTCGAGTGGATTGGTCCACTTAGCATGGTCCAGATCGTTCCGTGCCAGCATTGCTTCGTCTCGCTCGATTCCAAACGAATAGTTAGTCGCAAGCATTTTCTGTTCGGCCCTTCAGTTCATTGAGTCCATCATCATGATAAAAACGGACCTGAAAACTGGATGGTGTGTGTTCGAGGATCCAAGTCCCTGCTGCTTCCACGGTCATATTGCCCGTATCGCTCGCGCTTTCATGGGGAGCTACTTGTCTAAAAGCGATGAGGTCACCGTGGGTATGGGTGCAATTGTGGATATCGTCCGGAGCGTGTGTTGCGTTACCCCAGATCGCTTCCCCACCCTGCCAACCGATATAATGGTCAAATCACAGAAGGGAAGAACAACCTCTGACAATAAAATATATTTGCCTTGATCCACATGCTTGCACTGCCAGCCCAGCTGCGAAACAGCTTCTGCCGTTCTTTCCTCGAAAAGAATCGCTCAAGGACTGGATGTCGCGTTAGCGGATGACAACGCGCGCAAGGTGGCATGTACCATATGCTCCTGCGGGGTTCATCTGCACTGTGTCCTTCATCTCACCGGACAAAAAGGCGGACATGGCTTTAGCCTTGACAGTCAACTCGTGAGTGCCATATATGAGGCATGACGTGACAGAACTCACAACACCCTGTAATGTTTTGTCAGCAGATGGGCAGGTGAGGATGGCTTAACGATAAAACACACCAGATGTGTACCCGCAATGGATATATAAGCTTCGATATGGTTCTGAATGGATTTTAGCAGCTGAGGACGACAAACATCACATCCTAGCTTACTTCGACCCAGTCGGGACCTCCGCCGCCGTGTTCTGGCGACTCCACCCATTTGAAACTAGAGTTGGATTAAGTGAACAATGAAGTGCTCTGTCGGTGGCTTAGAAGGTTGAACGGTGTCGTTCGACGTACAAATACTGATCATCGGGACCAATACTTAGCCTGCTGCAGTATAAGAGGAGGGAAAGATTATACGTGCCAGTAATATCTGGAAAGCAGGGGCGAGTGAGAACACGAACGGATAGGATCGAATCGATTACCGTAGACCCCATGGAGTGCGCAGCGATGACAACCTTCTTCTGCTGGCGCTTCCTACATGGGAATAACAGAGACTTTGATGACGACGAGGAACTTTCTCAAAATTTATTACTCACGCTAGGCCCTCGATGGTGGACTTCAGTCTTGAAAAATATCCATCTCGTAGTTCCAGGTTGTAATATGACAGCCGCCAGTCATAAGGCGCGAGATAAAGATTGTTGGTGTCGTAATTCACAACCGCCAAGTTTTCCACGATCTTCGACCTGAGGGAGTTTGAGTCACACACGAAGCGTTTGACCTCGAATGGCTCACCAAATCCAGAAGCCCTGGATGAAGCTGCTGGCTGCGCCAATGCCCTCTGCAGCCCTTATTTTGACGTCCGGAGGGTCTAACCCGGTGACCGGATCAAGCATCATTGCAGCTATCCACTTTTCTCGATTAAACGTGACTTGGGATATCATGTTGAAGCCTCCCCATAGTTTTTCACGAAAAAAAGGACGATAGCCAGGAGAAGTGGACCATGATTCTAGCCCCTGTCGAAACTCCGGGTGAATAACCAGCATGCAGAGGATGTCAAATTTGACGCACGGATGACACCACTCCAGGGATGAGGACTACGGGGTGCTGCGCCGTCAAGCCTCTCGCTTTGAAACTCTCGCCCACTTGGAATTCACGGCCGTCGTTGTTGAACTTCCATACCTCCGGAATGTTGCTCAACAATTGCTTCCACTCCGCTTCCACGCGTGAAAAGTCGAACTCGGGTAGCCGTGGCATGGAGATGTCATATTGGGACATCATCACTGTTAGGTGAGCCTGCATATCGTGGATGTCGCTTGGCTCTATGAGTATAAAACCGAGTAGTACCCCAACTGGATGAGAGTGTCAACTTCACGGTCGGAGACGAAGGCAGACGCGCACGCACGGCAAATGCCAAAGGGAAACAAGAATGTGGGGGCCGTAAAGAAATGAGATCGATGCTGAGTTGGTAAAAGTCACAAACTTTGCAAGGTTACAAGACATCCGAGGTGGCTCACCTTGCGCTTTTTTGCTCGAAGATTTGTTACTTCTCCATCAAGTTCCTTTTTGGACCGGTCTTGCGTAGACTCTGCTGCACTGGCAGAATCTGTATCAGTCCATGTTTTTGTACGTCTTACGAGCCCCATACTTGTGATGCGCTGAGACAGGGGGTGACTGTCACAAGTATCGTTCTCGAGTATAATCACATGAGTGGAAGGAGAGAAATAGTAGTTTTCGTTCTTGGGAGACGCAAAGTTCACGGAAGATACATGATGAGAATTCAAGTCACTCAACCGAGCACCTATACCAAACTTTGGAGACCTGAGTGAAGAGTACAGGCCAACTTTCTCCATTCAAGTTATACATTTGAAGTTTATAAAAAAAATGAGTTCGACGGTTACCAGCACCGAAGAGTAGATGGTCCAAAGCTCAGCTGAATGTGCAAAGCTCAACTTTAGCAGCTTTCTATACTTACCGAAGGTTGTGTCCTTGTGATTATCAGCAACCGGCGACTCGGACGTTTGTTTTCCAGATTCGCACCCCAGGACAGAGGCGCCTCATATGATCATGCTCACATATTCGAGACCAAATAACTTCTTCGAAGAAACGTTCCTTTGGACTGCCAGTGATAGATCCGGTCCACAGCTTCCTGATCTCCGTCCGTCATCCTGTAAAACAGCTCCTGTAACGCTGTGCACGAACGAGATTAATGGGGAAAAGATCAAAAGAGACCGAGACCGAACGATCGCGCAGCGAATACTTGTGGGTCTCTTCCTTTCGTGACACACCGTGACTACACGACGTGCTAAGGTGTCCTGTTCATGAATATTTATTGCATGTCGCGTGCCGGGAAGGCAAATCATCGAAGCAGCAGCATTGCAGTCTCGGGGAACACGAAAGGGCCATTGCCCGACTCAGGCTCGACGCGATCCTTCCGGCGGTTCAAGTTGGAATAAACCAGCCGGAAAAACCCAGATTTCACTAGCGTGAAAAGAGTTACCATGAATACCATCACTTATCGGAAGTCATCAGGAGCACTCACCTATGGTGTGAATCACTTAGTCACCACTACTTTTGTGCAAGCGCAAAATCAATGGTGGACTGCCTTAATCCTAACCCTAAACCCCCCAAAAAGCGAACCAGGGACGAAGAAAAAAAAAGTAGTAGCAAAATAGACTAAATGAAAATATATTGTGAGTACAGGCACAGGCCCTGACACATCGCACTGCTGAGCAGTCTCATAATGGGCAAAAAAGCACAAAAAGCAGCTGCAGCACGCATGGTCAAGAAGTATCTTTGCGATAACTGTGATTACACTTTTGACACCCTCAAAGAGAATCTACCGAAAGCACTTGGCTCTGTGCACATTCATACAATCCAAAGATGGGAGCACCAAATGTTTCAATGGATTGAAGCTTACAGGTCAGGCCCAGTCAAAAATCACATGAAGTGAAATGAGACCAAACGAACGACACCATATCTATCAATGTTTATCATTGTCGTTCGAATATGAACCACTTTCTCGATTTTTATCGAGGTGAATCGTAAGAACAGTTGAACTGTATCGAGACTCTTTGAGGCCTGTCAGCTCATTCGATACACCCTTTTCTTGTTGGGATGTTATTGGTACAAAACGAATCGTGTCGAATCACCTCGTCCCATACTACTCCCCTGGCCCTCCTCCTCCTCCTAATCCCATTCCTCCCCTTCGCCCATCCCAGCGAGGCCATAACGAGACACAAAAGCCATAACGATAGAAAGAGGGGTCCACAGCAATGGTGAGCCGAAAGCGAGACCGTAGACAAAGCGAGAGACATAGCAAGATCGTAGCGAGACCATAGCGAGAGACATGCGAGACCATAGTGAGAGACGTGCGAGACCATAGCGAGACGCAGCGAGAGACATAGTGAAACCGTAGCGAGATCGTATTATGCTGTCGCTGCTACTGCTGCTGCTGCCATTGCTTCCTTCTGTCATAGCGCTTAGACTCTCCACCACTGATATTGATTACAGATGAGACTTACAATTCTGATGGCACGATCTTCGAACTTCTGCAAAGCACAACTATCAATTCCAGTACGGTGAACAAGATATGATCATACCTTTTTTTCGTCCGGACTAAGATTGTCATAGTACACCTTGAAGGCAGCAACAGACCCTTTGGCATTTGTCTTCACCCACTCGTGTGCACATATATTTCTTGCTGTATTTGCCGGCCCAGGTCGCAGTTTTGGGCCCGCAGGTATGGTAGAAACAACAGCAGTGGGTGCAGGTGTGGGGATAGTGACCGGCGTGGCCTTTGCCTTCTGCGCAGGCAGTTTGATTTTTATCGTGGCAGTTTTGGCCGTTGAAGTAGCCGGAGCGGGAGAAGCAGGGGGAGCGGGAGACCCAGACATAGCCGGAGTGACTGTAGACGACATAGCCGGAGGAGCGGGAGCAGACATAGTAGGAGTAACTGTAGATGACGTAGCCGGAGTGGGAGGAGTAACTGTAGACAATATAGCTGGAGCAGGGGGAGGGGGAGCAGACGTAGTAGGAGTGACCGTAGACGATGTAGCTGGAGCGGGAGGAGCAGGAGACCCAGACATAGCAGGAGTAACTGTAGACAATGTAGCCGGAGTGGGAGGAGCATGAGGAGACGTAGCAGGAGTAACTGTAGACGACGTAGCCGGAGCGGGAGGGGTGGGGGACCCGGATGTGGCGCCAACTTGGATGTCAGCCAGAGGGTTGAACATCTAAAGGTGAAAGTTAGCAGAGTGAAATGGAGTTGACAGAACATACCTTTGACTTGGATGTCAGCCAGAGGGTTGAACATCTAAAGGTGAAAGTTAGCAGAGTGAAACGGAGTTGACAGAACATACCTTTGAAGGAGTTGTTCTTTTGACCTTGACTACTGTGGTCTCCACGTTGGTTATGATCTGATGATCATCGTCAGATGCATCGTCACTAATATCTGACTCAGCTCTTTTCGTCTTTTTACTTGCACGAGGTGACGGCGGTTGCATGTCTTGAGGGCGTTTGGAGCTTTTGGAAGCTGGTTTTCCCACATCAACATCAATCTCTTCTTGCTTTGCCAGTGTCACCACGTCCGAGTTCTTGAAATAGTGGGTGTGCCAGGATGGGTAAGTATCTGTGGCGATCTGTGTAATCTTCCATCCTCCCTCACATAGCCGTAGTTCTGGAACTCGTTTGCGCATTTCGTATGCAAAAAAATCAGATGTAGCCATATCAGCTTTCGTCCAAGTCTTGGGTGCGACATTAGTGTTCGCGAATTGAGCGAATAACGCACGCGAGAACTTCCTGATCTCCGCTGCTCTGTTTCCGTCCACAGGGTTCCCATAGCTATCCTCAACATACAACATCATAACATTTTCACCTTCAGCTGCTCTTGTGTTTCCTCGTTTCGGGGCACTGCGGCTGAGACAACTGACCGACTTCTTGGCCTTTTGGTGTTTGATCCAGTCGTGCTTGTGCCAGAATTGTACGTGAGGATAATCAGCTTTGATCGCTGGCATATCAGACGGTGATGACGATGACAGAATAGTCGGGAGACCATGGTGTGAAGTATTGAGTGGAGCTGTACCCGAGACGGTGTTCATGAGCATGTACATGGATCTGCATAAACACAGAGGTTAAGTTTGTTCAGACTCGGATAAGGTCGTGAGCTCACTTCATAGTTGTAATCTCAGCAGTAAGAGCCACATTTTCTTTGGTTAAAGCGAGATTTTCTTTCTCAAGGTGATAATGTCGTTGCTGGAGATCAGTATAAAGACGATAGACTTGTTCCGACGGTGTGATTGATGCGGAAGTCATCATAGACTCGGCCTGTACTTCAAGTATATGCGTGGGGAATTGTCTTGAGTAATACACTTAGGATATTTCGTGAGTTCCAAGAATGTTGAGGTGGTGGTAGTGGAAGAGACTTATGGCCTGAGTCCCAGACGGGTGAAATCGAAATATCGTCCTCTAGGCTTGACGGCGATTCTGGCGAATATACTGTGTCTGACAGATCTGACCGGTCGCTAGTTGATCCCCTAAACATATTTTGCCTGAATTTTGGCGGCTTTCTCATGTCGAAAGGCGGAAAATCTGCAAATTGAAAGTTATCTGCCATTTGTATGTGAGAGTGCGGAGGAAGGGCTATGGCGTCATTTTTCCCACACCTTTTGGCTGGTAATAATAATTTTTTTACAAGTCCTTCACCGACAACCATGCCTTCCAACACCTCAGTCGACCAGAAGCACAATGTATTGGTCTTGAATATCGACAATATCGGTCCCAATTATAACCAGTATGCCATCAGTTTTACTCCAGTCCACACCGGACCCATGGTAAGCAATCCGTTCATGACTGGTCTCATTATTTATATCAAATTTTTAATGTAGATCCTGGTCGTTAACTTTGAGAAAAGGAGTTCAGATATCGATCCCGACTCTACTATGGTCAATGATACCACTGCTATAGTCAAAATCGAAGACACCATCCACCAACTATCTGAATCTACCATCCTTCCTTCTCCGACTCTCTTAGCCAAACCACAGGACATCAAGTATAACCTCGGTTCTATTGTTCACGGCCGCGCATATCCATCCATTCTCTTGAAATGTCGTTATAAATCTGGCGATGAAGATCACTACAACGGAACAGGAATGCCAGTTGAACGCCCTGTTCATTCGTATCGAGTTCGCAAGGCCAAACGCGAGGATGATGATGGTTAAACCTTTCAAGGACAGATATTTAGATCTGTAGCTCTGTCTTTTTAGCTTTTGCTCATGTTCTGTCTCATAGAGTTTTGCCTTTTGCCATTCGACTTTATATCAGTACTGCTTTGTAGAACCGGCACCATCATGATACCACTTTGTAGAACCGCCATCATAAATCATAACCTGTAATCTGTTGTATGACATATCATTCCTCTGTAAGGTCTTCAGAATTGCCTCCCATCCGTGCTGCGTCCAACCCCGGCATCTCCATTACAAACCACCGCTTTACACCAGGTTCAAACGGCAACTCGTGTGGAATCATTGAGACCACCGCCGTGATGGATTTGGTATCAATAACTTTGAGAGATTCGTCACCATGATATGTGCATGACCAAACTGTGAGGTTGGAGGCTTGAAGGTGAGCTGCATGAGGTTCGGAGAAGGTGGACACAAGAGCAAGAGTGTTGACGATGTCATCGACTTTGTGCTGAAAGTAATAATACACTTGGGCAAAGTGCAGTTGACCCTCGTTGTAGAACTACAACTTGAGGAGAAAAATAACACATTCTGACCATGACAAACGAAAGCTTACTTTCACTTGCTTGGACATGCGGACTTTTAGCAACGATTTCAGGCCCTCCTTCCATTCTGACCGTGCACTTTGACCAGTGGGCAGGCGGAGTCATGCCCATTTGGTAAGGTAGATACCCTCGGTCAAATGTGAGTCGGTGTGTAGGTAGTCGTCAATTGCCATCTTCTCGCAGTCACGAATACGGTGGGGTGTTCTCTCCATAGCTCTCAGTAGCACATAGCCATCACCGATATCTTGTGCACCACGAGGGAGGAGGTTCTCTGGTGGTTCAAGATCAGGCATCATAATTTTTAGTGCGTTGATTTGAGCTCGATGAAGCGCACGATATGAAAGATTTATATAAGGGTTTGACGGTTGACATATCTCTTGACCAAGATTGCCGATTGTACGTTCCATGGTCCACTGAGAGGAACATATTGGAGGTCCTACTCGGACGACTTCAGGCCCGAGATGTAGGAGAGCATGGAGACAAGGTCGAACGAAATGAAGTCGATTAACCTTCCGTTGATAGTAAAGTTCTTCAAATTCTGTTACAAACTCGAGGATGGATCGGTGAGCATTCTGGAGATCCTTTGTCAAGATTTTGTGTTGATTGAAGATGCGGATTGCATAGA
>QLPF01000100.1:0-10284 GCA_003314045.1 Hygrophorus pudorinus
ATTTTCTAGTCTTGTATCTTTAAGGGAAGGCCAGTACTTAGTTGTATTTGGTGTCGCCCTGACACTACCAAGGATGTTTGCTTACCAATCATTTTTCACATCAGTGGGTATTCAGGCACTTTCAAGTAACATAAGCAATACTCAAGCTCTCATAAGTGGTATAAGACACAACTTGAATTCATTAAGCACTATCAAGCACTAATTATGGAAAACTCAAGCACTCCTCACCTCCAAGCACATAAGTAAAAAATAATACATATACATATATACATTTAGTTTCACAGAAGGGCAGAGATGGAGGTGGTAGGTGAGGAGGGGGCAAGACAGCCCTCTTGTTTGGTTTCGAGAGGGCAGAGGTGGTGGTGGTGGGCCAGGGGGTGAGAGGTCAGAGGAGGTGGGGGTGGGGGTTGGCCGGTGATGCGGCCCCCATCACCTACAATAGGGCAGAGGAGTGGGGTGACATGGCCCTCTTGTCGTTTACGAGAGGGCAGAGGAAGGGGTGGGGGATGGCTGCTGACCTGCCCCTCGTTGTTTTTGACAGGACAGTGGTGGTGGTCGGCGAGCAGGGGGCGAAACTGCCCCCTTGTTTGTTTTCGAGAGGGTGGGGAGGTTGTGGTGGTGGTTGCACGGCCCTTTTGTTTGTATGTGAGAGGGTGGAGGCAGAGGTGGTGGTGAGTGAGCAGGGGGCAAGACAGCCCTCTCGCTCGTTTTCAAGAGGGCAGGGAGGAGGAGAAGGTCGTGCAGCCCTCTTGTTTGTTTTCAAGAGGGCAGGGAGGTGGTGGTGGTGGCTGTGTGGCCTTTTTGTTTGTATGCGAGAGGGCAGAGGCGGTGGTGGTGGTAGGTGAGCAGGGGGCAAGACAGCCCTCTTGCTCGTTTTTGAGAGGGCAGGGAGGAGGAGAAGGTGGCTGTGCAGCCCTCTCATTCATTTTTGAGAGGGCGGGGAGGTGGTGGTGGTGGCCGCATGGCCCTCTCGTTTGCACGTGAGAGAGGGGTGGTCGAGTGGAGTAGTGATTGATGCGGGTCTACTGCGGGTATTTCTCATGGACCTACACCTGCACCCGTCAAAACCCATACCCACTCTGGCGGGTCAGGTATTGTGCGGGTATGGGTGCGGGTTACGGCCGGGTTTTGCAGGTATACGACGGATACAAGACCTGCCACAGGTGTGCGGTGGGTCTCTTACAATTATGTATTTAATATATACACTACAGATGAAATCAATATGGGGGGGGCGAGCAAACACGCTCGCCCACCCACTCACCCCTTGCTGCCCTGTCTCATTGCACCCTCTCCCTCTCCGTCGCTCACCCCATCCCTGCACATGTTGGTGGGCGATGTGTTCAGAGTCGTGGTAGAGGTGGGTGGGGGGTGACACATTCCATGTCGCAGGTGGGTGATGTGTCCGGCGCTGTATTGGTGGGTGACAGTTCAGTGTCGTCGTGGTGGGAGAGGTGGTGGAGTTAGTGGGTGGGCGACGTGCCGGCATCGTCATGGGAGGAGAGATGATGGAGTGGGTGGGTGAAGGTGTTGTGAGGTGGGTGGTGGAGGCGGGGATGTGTTGGCATTGTTGCCAGGTGTGTGGTGTTGTTGGGGACACATTTGCGTCGTTGATAGGCAGGTAGTGGAGGTGGGTCCATGCTGTTGGCGTTGTTGTGAGGTGGGTAGTGGAGGTGGGCATCATCTTCAGTACTTCTGAAGTGGTGCTGGTGCTGGCCCATCCAGCACCATCTAAAATACAACTATTAGCATAGATTACTATAGTTATATTGACTGACTTTATCCTCAACACTGTGCAACAGTGTCGAGTTCAAATTGTTGTGTTGCTGGCATTGTTAGTCTTTGTTTGGCCGACAACAAAAAAATTATGAAAATTCGAAAACCCTTTTGTTAAGGCTCAAATAAAATCGAAAAAAATATGAAAAAATATAGAAGATACTACGCTACAATACCCGCACCAAAACCCATGTACCCGAGCCATGGGTACGGGTTGGGTACAGGCCCGAAAATTGTGACCCGTACCTGTACCTGCTGTGACCCATACCCGTACCCACTGTGACCCATACCCGTGATCCGCGCGGGTTTCAGAACCCGTGCCGATCACTAGAGTGGAGTTATATTTCAAGTATACTAATCAATAAAATAGAACTTACTTACCTTGACCTTCTGCCCCTCATTGTTGTGGTTGTGGTTGTGGTTGATGAGCTGGCAATGCATGGCTTTGTTTGGTTCATGTGGCACTGTTTGAAAAAAATTATGCTAAGTCCGAAAACTTGAAGCCAAAAGATGGAATACTATGTTATAAGTGTGAAATACCTGCATAAGTAATCTTTGTCAGTGTAAATTAACAAGTTGTTTTGGTGTACCTGTCAACTGTACTAGTAGCTCATTAGTTATTGCTGAGCATGATGGAGACACTACTTGTACATGGCTTGATATATGCTGTGTGCTCATATTGTGTTGGTGACCTGCTGAGTGGTTTCTATGTGATTATTGTCTATTTCAGGAAAGTTGACAGTCCAAACAAAAATAAATAATAAACTAAAAGTAACTAAAAGTGCTCCGACCTGCTGAATACTGAACTGATTGTGATTGGACCAGTATCAATGTCAGCGCAAAAATAACATTATAAAAGTGCAACTGACCAAGGCCACAAAACACAACCAGAAAATTGTTAGGCTCTGAAACCTTAGCAGAGTCCAAGTTGCTGTCCAATTTCTAAATATTGTGTGAGGCTCTTTTTACACACTTACAATACATCTTGGTCAGTCACAAATCAATTGGTACTAAATATTGTAATGCTATAAATTCAAGCCCGATAATACTCCATGTAATATTCAGTGAATCATTTCTCTTTGTTTAGACTGTCAACTTTCATGAAATAGACAATAAAAGTGCTTAGGTTCACTTATGCCTTTATGGTACTTACTGGTGCTTAAAGTGCTTACTGGTGCTTGAAATGCTTATAGGTGCTTGAAGTGCTTGTAGGTGCTTGGAGTGCTTAAGGTGCTTAAAGTGCTTAAGGTGCTTGGAGTGATTAAGGTGCTTAAAGTGCTCAAGGTGCTTGGAATACTCAAAGTGCTTAAGGTGCTTACCGGTGCTTAAAATTACTTGAGTGCTTAAGTAGCTTAGTGACTTGATGTGCTTAACCTGGCTTAAAAGTGCTTAACCATACTTGAAAGTACTTAACCTTGCTTGAAAGTGCTTATACAATGTTTGATATGCTTAGCTTGCTTGCCAGACTTACTGATATATTTTGTGAAATAAAAATAATAAGCTTGAGATTGCTTAAAAGTGCTTAAGCTAATGTCAAGCCATTTCAAGTACCATAAGCAAACCTGAGCAGTTTCAAGCAGTTTCAAGCATTTTAGGGTTTTCTTGATGAGGTGGAACATCCTAGATTGCCAGCAAAATTGCCATTAGAGTGGTGAGCGGCCCAGGAGATGTGAGGGGTAGCATGCACCTGAATGCTCACACTGTCATTTGTTGCAAACACCCAGAGTGTTCCCTTGCATGCATGCTGTCTTCATCCCACACACCAGCAGGCTGGTGCAGTGAGAATGATGAAGGCAACCTTTTTGTCATCGGTGGGGGTGGGGACAGGAAGTGAGGGGAGGTGGTGGTAGGAGGGAGAGGTTTATGTACACACACTACTCTACTCATTTTTCTGCCAAGTCCACGGTTTGAGCCTTTTAGAGCCTGAGCTGGGGGGGGGGAGGCAGACATCCTAAACAACTGACCTATCAGCAGCCTACATGAATCATGTAGTTAGATGTATATACACCTGGTAAGAGGAAATCCATGTAGTGTCAGGGCGACACCAAATACACTTGAGTACTGGCCATCCTATAAAAATACAAGACTTATGGGTAAAGTGAGAGAGTTAGAGGAGGGAAAGGAGAGGAGAGAAGTCACCAGAATGCCATCTAAGAAGGAGGCCCCATAGACATGGTGGTAATCCTGAGATAACAGACTGGAGAGTCTGTTACTCGTTTATTGCAATATATACACATATATACAGTTATAAAGGGAGTTGAATGCAACAGTTCAGATGGTGATATGTTGGTAGAGTATCTTGGTGAAGATTCCAATGAGTTGTTTGATAGGTTAATGGAAGTACTAGGAGATGTGGAAGATGAAGATACTGTTTGAATTTATACCTTTCCAACCTACATTAAGGTGCTTTGAATCAGCTTATTGCTAGCTTAGCTGAATTTCAGCCAACTTAGTTGATGTCAGCTTGGAGTTAACTGAAGCTGGCTGGTACCAGCTGTCAGCTGTGGCTGATGAAAATTTGTGAAATTAGCCAGCTCAAGTTGTAGCTGTGTCAGCCAGCTCAAGCTATAGCTGTGTCAGCCAGCTTGCAGCTAAGCCAGCTGGACCAACACTAGCGAACACATCTGTCGATTCTGACGAGGATGGTGCTTGGGCTGTTTTCAATCATCAAGACCTGTTTGAGGGTACTAGGTATGAGACTGACACATCTCACCCGAGTATGCCTGACCTCGTGCCTGTCACGGACAAGGATGAATCAAACTCTGACTATATCTCTGAGTGTGATGACTTCACAGACATCTTTGATATGACCAACTCGGACGAGGAGCTTGACTCTTGTCACAGCCCTGCCGCTACCGTACCCTATGACTTGTCATTTTCAGACAAGGAGGATGCAGTCCCAGTAACTGAGTCAAATGAATGTTATACATCGATTGAGATAGCAGCTGTGTCGGAAACTCAGTGTGATAGCCCACAAGCACATATGAAGCTCTATGACTCTGGTACCACACGCCACCTCTCGCCCTACCGTGATGGTTTCACCACCTTCTGCCAGACCCACCCACAACCTATAAACACTGTAAACCAGCAGAAATTCTCTGCGACTGGCATAGGTGAGATGTTAGTGGTTGTACAAAACAGAGCACAATTGTCCAAACTCAGACTTACTGAGGTATTATACTCTTCAGAAGTTGGCTTCACCCTAATATCCATTGGACGCATCAATGATGCCAGCTATTATGCAACTTTCAGAGAAGGGCACCTCACCATATGTGACAGCAAGGGCCGCACCATTGGCCACATCCCTAAGTCCAAAAAATTATATCATGTGGTACATGAGTCTGCTGAGCACAGTGTGAACACTGTAACAGAACCGGAAAAACTCATTGTTGACAAGCTGCACCGGCAAATGGGACATATTGCCCAATCTACCGTTCGACACCTTGTGACAAAGGGCCTCGTCACTAGTGTATGTCACGGGTACGGGTATACCCACAGGTTTTTCCGCAGGTACAGCTGCAGGTACAGGTATGGGTACAGACTTTGTACCCGCAAAAAGATAGACCTGTGGAAATGTACCTGTGGGCCATATTTATTAATTGTTCAGATATATGTGTAAATATTTTCTAGTACTAATATTACCTTCTACAATTGATTTTCGGCCATCCAAAGTAAGTTTTGTATTTTGTTCAAGCCACGGGTGTGTGATTTTCGCTCACACTAACCCTCAGCCACTGAGTTCAAACTCAGCCACCAGACTCAACACCTCCACCAACCACTGAAGAAAGTGGTAACCGTGGGCAAACAAGGTAAGTACTTTTCAAGCTATAACTTTATTAATATACTGTATATATATATAGGTGAATTTTGTGGTTAAATGCAAAACAACACATCTGACGCAGCACCCACCACCACCACCAACAATGCTGTGCAAACACACACACACAAACATCAGCACCGGCACCTACACAACCCCGCCGTCTCGCATCAAACGCGAGACAGCCATGTTGTTTTTCGTTCCACCCCACCACCACCATCCTGCCTCGTCACCTACACCCCCACCGGCTGTCTCGCATCAAACACAAGACGGCCACGTCATCCCCGTCACCCACCATACCACCCTGTCCCTCCTCACCCACCTCTTCCATGTCACCCAGCCGTCTCGCTTCAAATGTGAGACGATCCACTACCACCACCCATCCACCCCTCTGCTCCTCAAACAACCGCGAGGGGATCTTGTTGACCAATCCCGGCCCCACCCAGTTCCATCCTCACCCCTCCGCTCATCAAACGAGCACAAGGGGTATTTCTTTTGTGTATTATGTAGTATAAAATTCATTTATATTAAAGCTAGAGCCCCTCCACTCCTCAATTGAGTGCGAGGGTTAAGTTATATTTAAGTAAAATGAAGTAGAATTTCACTATAAAAGTGACATACCTGCCCACAGGTAGTGTTGCCGCGGCTGCGGCTGCAGGCCGGGCCGATTTCCAGCCAGCCGGTCACCAGCTCAGCTAAGGCTGCAGACTGGCTCGTGGCTATGGCTGTCAAAAATCCAAGCCGCGAGCCGCCAGCTAAGCCGGTGTATATATATGTATACTAGTATTTTAATTATATTACATATGATTTTTCAGGCTGTGGACTGACTTTTGCAATTTGTTCAGCCCACCGGTGTGTTTGTTTTCGCGCACACTTGGCCTCAGCCACCAAATTCAAACTCAGCCACCCACCTCAAGACTCCACCAACCGCTCGAGAAAGCGGTAACCGTGGGCAAACAAAGTAAGCAAACATTTATTTACATATTTATTTAATGTACTGTATATATATATAGGTACATTTTGTGGTTAAACGCAAGACAACGTGTCTGATGTGGCACCCACCACCACCACCAGAACCGACCCTACGCTCTTCAAGAGAGCGCAGGGTGTTCGTTTTCAACTTCGGCCCCACACCCATCCACCACCTACCACACCCCCACGCTCTTCAACAGAGCGCGGGGTGTTCGTTTTCACCCACCTGGCCCCACCTATCACCAATCCACCCCCTGCGCTCTTCAACAGAGCGCGGGGTGTTCATTTTCACTCACCCGGCCCCACCTACCACGTATCCCACCCCCTGCGCTCTTCAACAGAGCGCGGGGCATTCAAATTTATTACTATAAACTACATACATGCCAGCGGAGCCAGCGAAATGCTGGCTCCGGCCAGTAAATATTTTTAAATAGAAAAATAATATTTTTTATAATATATACCGGCTGCGCGCCGACTGTAGACGACTGCAGCCGGCTGTATACGGCTCGCGGCTATGGCTGGCGAATAATGGGTAAATTAGCCAGCTGCGGCAACACTACCCACAGGTACGGGTATGGGTATACCTGGGGGTACAATGGCTATACCCGTGACCATACCCATACCCTCACTGGGGGTACGGGTATTTGGTGGGTACGGGTATGGGTACAGCCAAAAATACCCCTGGGTTACCTGTGCCACTCACTACTCGTCACTGGCATCCAACTGGACTCAACCCACAGCAAACCCGTCATCTGCCAAAAACCACAAAGAAGCCTGTACCAAAGCAACAGGAAGGTCAATGTGCCACGCAATACGGGGAGAGATACACTCAGACCGCCCCCATCCAATTCCTTGGTGGTTACTGCTATGTGGTCATGTATACTGATGATGCATCCCGAGACACCTACATGTATTTCCTGCACCACAAATCAGAGGAGCTGCAAGCCTACAATAAATATGAGGTGTTAGTCGAGACTCAACACAACACCAAAATAAAGGTCTTGAACACTGACCGAGGAGGCAAATACATGGGTGATGATTTTGTCACACGCCTAGAAAGCAAAGGTACACATCAGAAGCTTTCTGTGCATGATACTCACCAAGAGGCCGGTGTTTCCAAATGCCTCAACTGGACCCTGCTTGAAAATGTCTGCACCATGTTACACTCAAGCAGTTTGCCAAAATTTCTGTGGGCAGAATCATTAAAGCATGCTGTATGGTTGAAAAATTGTACCTCGACGAAGGCACTCAGTGGCAAAACCCCCCACGAAGCTATCACTGGGGACAAGTCGAACTTGTGCAGACTCCCATAGTGGGGTTGTTGTATTAGTGTGCACAATTCCTCCAGATCCAAGCTGGATGGCCACACGAAAATAGGCCATTGGGTGGGCTTTGACGCCCAGAGTAAAGGCCACTGTGTTTACTGGCCTTCCAAGTGCACTGTTATTGTTGAGCAAAATGTCAATTTGGTGCCGCAGGCTGTGAGTTTTGAGGGGGAGAGTACTGATCTTGACAAAGATCTAGATCAAGATAAAGATTGTGAGACAACAAAAATTCACATGCCTTTTGCCTCAACTACCCCAGACTCACTCACTACCCGCATACCCCGCCTCCTGTCAACGACTTCCTCCTACCATTGGAAGAACCTCCACACAAACATCACACCTGCTGGCCTACTGTACATCCTTGATATACGAGAAGGAAAAGGTTCAGCCACTGGCCAAACAAACAAACCGAGCTTACCGCCAGGACTTCAAGCACTGGAACCCGCTGCACATGCTGCTCTTGAGGAGTCCGACAGACCAGGGGGAGCTGAAGCATACACCTTCATTGCCGCCATGTTGGACGCTGAAGTTTTGGAACTGAGGACACTAGGAGAAGCTAGGAAGAGGCCGGAGTTGGGACCATGGGAGAGGGCAATATATGAGGAATTAGATACACTGGATAAGTTGGGGACATGGGAGGTAGTGGAGATGCTGAAGGGAGTAAACATTGTGGGGAGCAAATGGGTGTTCCAGGCAAAAAAGAATGCTGCAGGAGATGTCAAACACTACAAAGCAAGGTTAGTAGCCCAAGGCTTTTCACAGGTACCTGGAGTTGACTATTTCAACATCTTTGCTCCTGTCGCAAAGTTGGCCTCAATCAGGACCGTCCTTGCCATGGCTGTGTGCCTGGATCTAGAGATCCATCAGGTCGACATCAAGAGTGCCTACCTTAACGGCAAACTCACTAGCGACAAGGTAATCTATATGCACCAACCTCCCGGCTACTCCATCCCAGGCTGCGAGCACTCCATGCTACTACTCAAAAAACCTCTCTACGGACTTGAACAGAGTGGTTGTCATTGGTACCACAAGTTATTTGGAATCCTAAAGTGTTTATTTAAGCTAGCAAGGTGCAAGGTCGATCACACTGTTTTCTATCGCAATTCTGGCACCAAACTTATAGTCATTGTCACACACATTGACAACCTCACCTTGGTCACCAATTCTTTGATGCTCATGCGAGAAGTCAAGAAGAGATTGGGTGACACGCTACAAATAACTGACATAGGCAAAATTCATTGGCTGCTAGGCATCGGAATTAAGTGTGATAGGGAAGTGCAAACTCTCACCATGTCCCAGACGGCCTACATTGACTCTGTCATCAGATGCTTCAGCCTCGAGGACGCCAAGCCTATCTCATCACCTATGGAACTCAACATATGCCTCACTTCATCCCAATCCCCTGTCACCCCTTGCAAACACGCTGATATGTGTGATGTTCCCTATCGCAAGGCCATAGGATCGATAATGTATGCAGCTATTGGTACCTGCCCTGACATTGCCTATGCTGTAACAGCACTGTCCCGGTTCCTAGATAAACCACTGGGAAGCCGTCAAGCATGTTATTAGGTACCTTAAAACCACATGTGAGTGGAGACTCACTTTTGGCAGCAAATCGCAAACCCTTGTGGGCTATGCAGATGCTGATGGCAGCATGAACAATGACTGTTATGCAATGTCGGGCTATGCTTTCCTTATAGACGGAGGTGAGCTCGAAGCGCCAGGAGATCATTGTGTTATCCACCACCAAAGCAGAGTACGTTGCATCGACTCATGCTGCCAAGGAAGCTATGTGGCTCTGCACTTTCATCGCACTAATCTTCACACTGCTCACTGATCCCACCATACTTACAGTGATAACCAGTCCACCATTGCACTTGCCAAAGACCACCAGTACCACACACATACAAAACACATCGACATACATTTCTATTTCATCTGCTGGATTATTGAGAATGGTACCATCAAGCTCATCTACTGCCCCACCGAGGACATGACTGCTGACACGCTCACCAAGCCAATACTTTACACTGGCCCCTGGATTCCTGGTAGTCCTGGCATATTCCTGGCAGAATCCTCCTAGATTCTAAAAAAAGTTGACTTGGACCAGGAATGAAGTTTTTTTCAGTCCTGGTCATTCCTGGTCATTCCTGCTCACAATGTGGTCCATTCCTTGCCCATTCCTGGCTGAGTCCTGGTTCTGTCCTGATTCATTCCTGGTAGATTCCTGGTAGATTCCTTGTAGATTCCTTGTATATTTTGCCTATTCCTAGTAGATTCCTAGTAGACTCCTGGTAGATTCCCAGTATATTGTGTACATTTCCTGGTAGATTCCTGGTAGACTCCTGGTGACTCCTGGCTGATTCCTGGCTGTGTTAATCATCTTCATACTGTTAT